>JAODAL010012523.1:0-95042 GCA_025379985.1 Phyllomedusa bahiana | reverse complement strand
CTGGCCTTCAAAGGTCATATTTCATCTCAATGCCTGCATCTCAGTGCGCATATTAGCCACAGTAGTAGTGTGAAGTTCCCTTGATGCGAGCTTCTGGGCTTCCAGCCCCGGCGGACTCCCGTTTTGGGCTTGAGTATCCTGTTACGATACTGGTGTGTATGGCTGGAGTCCAATGGCAGGGGCTAAGACACAAACACAAGGAAGCACTGGGAGTCTTGATCTGGAACAGCGGGAAAAAGGAAAGGATCCAAGGTGAGGAGTAGCAGGAACTGACGAGCGGTAAGCAGGTCACTCGAGGTTTGCAGGGTGGACTGCGAGGAGAGGAACAAACTGGAAGGTGAGTTCCTAGGCGAGAGGACTGTAAGCTAAGCAGGAGCTAGGACACAATACTCAAGCAGGAAGTAACAGGCTTGAGGAGTTTATATAGGACTTGGGACAGGAAACAGGAAACAAGATGGCAACCAGCTGAGACACGATCCACCATCTTGACTGAGGGCAAACTTAAGGGCAAACACAGTAGCAAGTTCCACGGTATAGCAGGAGCTTCCTGACAGCTGTTCTATTTTAAAACGAGGTCATGTGATTTTTCCAGCCAATCAAAAAAACCCATACACTTTCCAGTCCATGACGTCGCACACACATCTCACCTGCTCTATTTTTTGTAAGCTGATTTGTGGCCACCAAATAAACAGGAACGCCGAAAATGGCGCGATATTAATAGATTATGCACAGATTTTGACCTAAATTATCGCGTGATCTAAAAAATCTGATCAAGGTAAATACTGTGCCGATTTCAACTTTGTCGATAATAATCGCTCAACACTATTTAGGAATAATTGTATACAGCATACCTAGTCAAACATAAAAGGCGCTCAAAGATCAAGAGTATTTATTAGGGCTTGTCCCCATGGCACAAGTTATTTGTTGGTTTTTCAGACCGTTTGCAGTTTTACAAACCGTCTAAAAGACAACATTCAATGCTCTCCCATAGACTTCAATGTAAAATCTGTGCAGCAGTCCCCATTGCTTTTTTACACCGCCAGCGGTCTAAAAAACTTAGAACATGTTCATTCTTCCGCCCGGTTTTCTGGTGGAACATGAATATGTGGGTGCAAAAAAGGAGGGCTTGAATCCGCAAACTGCGGACGAAAGCCATCCCTCTGTGTGACAAAAAAAGACTAAATACTGGGAAATCCAACCCATATTTGGTCTTTGCCGTGTAAACGCACCCTAAGTGTACATACTAGCCACCTCAACACTCTGAGGGCTACAACATCATAAACAAAAAGTGTTGCCTATATAAGATATATTTAGAGAAACTGCATAAGCTATAGGAGTTAAGTGTTAGCAAATGTATTGTGAATAGGCAATTGTCTCATACTATAGAAGTTAAAGGGGTTGTCTCACTACAAGGATTGCTTTTTATGTCAAAGATCTTGCAAAAACAAGTCACTTTGCAATATATGTCCATTAACAGTATCCTACCTATTCCTATATATCCCCTCTTGTATGGGCTGCATCAGCTCCTCAGGTCGCTATAGCTACAGACCTGTTCTATCTCTCCTGATAGGCTGTCAGCACTGGTTGCCATAGCTACAGACCTGGCTTCTACTGCAGACTAGTAGAAGACAGTAAACACGCCCCTGAATTCAATATGAAAACAAGAAAACATGATTGAGGTCAGATTAATCTGTGTAGTGAGACAGCCCCTTTAAGTGAACATGACTATGCTGCACAAATCATTTATACCTGGTCAAAATATAAGATACTCTATGATGAATACAAAGTGCTAGTGGAGCTGTAGTCCATTAGCAATTGCTTTCCTATAAGTGGAACCACCATACACAAAGAGTAGCCTTTATGCAATACATAGAGCTATGACACACTGTATAACAGATGGTAAGCGTAGGATTACTAACACTATTCATTATAGAATGTCTTGTATCTTGGCCAGGTATCCTATCCCTAAATAGATGGAAGCCATAAGAATGGTATCGCTAATTGGTATATTATAAAACATTCTTCAAGGCACCAATTTTGATGCCTTGGGCATTGTGTTTTGAATTATATATAGATATGACTAGTTGCCCACGGAGCCTTCTACAGAATATTATCCACGCTTAGATTTAAAGCATAACTGACTAAAACTCCTAAGATTGAGGTTGGCCTACAGGCTCTTTCATAGAACCTTGAGCCTTCCATTTCCACAAACTTCCCCTTCCTGTCCTGTCTGGGCAGTTTTACAGCAATGCCTGGCAATTTAGCTCTGCTATTTGTAGCTGAGCCTGTTAGAGTGACATTGATGATTTATACATTGGGACAAAAGTCTGCAAAGCCTTAAATGGTATATGTTAACAGTAAAAAAAGATTAGCAAGCTCCTTTGCTGCTAAGACACAGCAGGGAACAATGTCACCATCTGCTAGAGCCCAGATTGATGGTCAGCAGTCTAGGAAACCTGCTATATACAAGCAGAAGATAAGAACTGCTATAATGTTAAAATTAGAAAAAATTAGAACAGCAATGTATTTAGTAACAATCCTTATTTACCTTTGCTTACATGTTTAAAGAGGACCTATAACCTTTACTTTTGAAGTAATAGAAGACTAGAATATAAAACACTTTCTATAATATTTTGAACCCCTTCCTGATGGAGCCTTTTTATAGCCACGCTCATTTTTCCCTCCTCATCTTCCAAGAGCCATAACTTTTTTTTATTTTTCCACCAACATAAACATTCATCGTACCATAGAATAACCGCAAAAAAAATTTTGAAAAAAAACTTACTTGCGCCATGTTTGCGGGAGTTTTATTTTTTACGGCGTTCAATCTTCAGTAAACATTATGTGTTATCCATATTCTACAGGTTGATATGCATCCGGCAATACCAAACATGTATGGTTTTCGTTATATTTTGGTACCATAAAAAAAAATTCCTTAATATTTTCTATTTTTGAAATTTGCGCAGTGGCGCCATTTTCTGTGACTAATAACTTTTTTGAAATAACACCTACGGACTTGAGTGAGGGTGCATTTTTTGCGGGCAGAAGTTTACTTTTTAATGGTACCAGCATGGGAATACATGCAACTTTTTGTTAAAATTTAATCCAATTTTTATTGGACGGGATGTGAAATGACCAAATTTTTTTTTTACTTCTACGGTGTTCAGCATACGGGATAAATTATGTTATATTTTAAAAGATCTGACTTTTTAGGACGCGGCAATATTTTTTTATTATTTTATTTTTTATTTTAAAAATGACAAAAGGAAGGTGATTTTAATACTTTTTTACATTTTTTTTTTTAAATAGTTTAAAGCATTTATTTTACTTTACCTTTGAGTCCCTATAAGGTGCTTTGAGTCCCCATAAGGGGGCTTGATCGCTTATAAAGCCTAATGCATTGTAACACAATGCATTAGGGTATAAAAAGGTGTACAAAAAGAAAACATGGCAGTGATGGAAGCTTTCACAAAGCTTCCAGCTTCCATGTTAAGCGATCTAGGTTCAACGATTTTGCCTTGTTTTTCATTTATCTAAGGGGTTAAACAGCGCGAGATGGCACCTGCACCATTTCACACTGTAAGCGGCGGATGTTAGTTGCAATTAGCAGTTTATGCAGCGGGATCGTGCGGCATTCCTGCTACAAAGCCCTTTACCACCATTAGCACATACTCATATTTCCAATGTCAGTAATGGGTTCATTAGGAAAATTGAAACGTTCCACCTGTAACTCAGCAGAAAAAAAAAGAAAGGTACAAACTTCATGCTTCTGAGCTTGGAGAGTCCACTGTGCAGGCCGAGCCTTTTTACCATTTGTACATTGGGAAGCGCTATGCTGCTGTCTTCATGCTAAATGCAGTGTAATATGGATGCCTGTGTGCTATGGAGGAGAAGGATGGGAGCAACAAGTAAACCCTACCACACACAAGTCCTAAGTATGCTGCACCCGCTGAAGTGTATGTACAGTGAAAGACTTTTGATTAACCCCGTACAAGCAGCTATGTTCTCAGCTCCTACTGTACAGTTGGTGTCACCCAGATAAGGAATCTTACCAGATTGTGACCGCTAACTTACAAAATAAAAGTAAAACCTTGCATTACTGAGAGAAATCTTCTGATTTGCTAATGACATGCATTTGAGAAAAGTCTTATAAGTCTTATAAATTTTTGTATGTTTGTGTGGTGGTGGTGGTGGTGATAGGTATATTTTTAAAGCCAAATTAATTAAATGGAAATACCCCTGCAATTGAAAAGTGTGTTATTTACAGTAAATTCCACTAACTACCAATTGATTATGTATATTCCAGTAACTATAAGTTGGTTATGTATACTCCACTGACTACAAGTTGGTTTGTTCAAGCATTATAAATTCCAGACAGAAACCAATAGGCCTGGTTTATTGAGGGTGAAGGTAACAAGTTATTTTCTACTGTGACTCTTGACATGAAGCCTGGAGTTTTTATTTACTTGAAAAGGATGGACAGACCCTCATCCTACCTTCGGTTTCCAGTAGTTTTTGATAATGCTTATTTTGAGGTAGATTAAGCATCTAATTCGTCCCAAAACAAGAGTCAAAATTAATGGTGTGAACATATCCTAATAGTATATTCACTAATAAAGGTTATTCAGCAGGGATGCCATTAGGGCAGTATAGCTGTTACTGCTGTAAGGAGTCCAGCCACACTGTGAAACAAGAGGGAGCCTGCTACCGCCCCTTGTTTCACAGGATCGGTACAGAGGACAGGCCTGGACCCTGTTCTTTCTACCACATAGGCTAGCTCATTTTAATGTGTGTCCTTGCGATGTGCATACAATTGAGATGCACGGAGGGGCAGAGAGAGTTATGTACTCTCGGCCCTTGCTGTGTGATGTCATGAAATAAAAAAATGTGGAGACATGATTATTATTTGTTTTATTACACTGCGGTGAATATATCGCTATCTATGTACTGTGGAGCCCCTATTTACCTCCCCCTTTTTTGGGGGGCCCCATTACCTAACAGAGGTGCATATACCCCTATATAATATACCTTTATAAATTTAATAGGGCCCTTATAAATATTTTTGGGGGGGGCCTATACACTTACCTACCAAATGTGGGCCCTGTATACCTACCTACAAGAGGTGACCCTATTAAGAGAGGACCTATATATATAGGTACCAGACGCCCTACCTAGCTAACAGGACACCAAGCGGTAATAATTACCATTTGGGGCACTATGGATGGGAAGTTTGTACATAGGGGAGAAGCACATCTGGGAACAGAAAAGTCAGGAGTCTCTAGTGTTTGTGTTGTGAATTCTGCAGGGAAAAGTTGTGGCTGGGAGAAGTCATCATGGCGGTCTGGGCCAGATGGAGAAGAAAAGGGAAAGTGAATGACTTATCAGACAAAATGTCACCTGTGAGTCACTAAATGTAACTGCGCTTTATTCAGTGAACCTGTGAACACTGGTTTCTCTCACTATAATGACCATTATATGGTGGTAATTTTGGTCTTGGGGTAATGGTTTATCTTCAGTTACAGTATGATGGTATTATTCAGTCACTTTATGTTGGAGATATGTGGCGGTATTATTAAGTCTTTGTATATTGTTATTTGGTTACATTGGTCTGGGTATTCTGGTTTGGTCAGTAACATTATAGTGGCATTAGTTACTACATAGTGGTGAAATGTGGTGATCATTCGGCTGTATTTGTTGGCCCTTGACTACGTACTGACCTGCAAAATATAGATGAACTGCACATTGTAAAATCCAACTTTATTTTCTGGTTCACTCCACTGTGAAAAGAGGGAAGAAGGCAAACGCTTCGGCTGTACGGGACCCTGAAATTTCTGATGGCAGTGCTGTCAACAGGAAATTGGTATGACATCCCCACTATTTTTATTTTAATGAAACAAACTTTTTTCTGTTAGTAACATAAAATGCTGCAGAATATGTTGGCACTATATAAAGATTATTAGCAGCCAATTTTCTAATCAATTAACATTTATTAGATTTTGTATACCACCAACAAATAGAGCAAACATAGTACAAATAAGAGTATATTTTCTCTTTTCACCCCTATGGGGCTGCCATGGCTAAGCCACGATATCTGTCAGGGTGCCTTTTATCCTCAATACCCAATAGACACCTCAAATGCAGGCAATTGTTAGCAATGGATTCTTCCTGGCAGAGTGGCCTTTCAGTCCATGATTATACAGCACTCGTTTCACTGAGGATAATGACACAATATTACCAGCTTCCGCCAGCATCTTCTCAAAGACTTTTGCTTTTGTTCTTGTGTTGATATCCACATGTCGGCCAACACGTTCATCTCTGAGACACAAAACCCCGCTTTTCCCCTTGGCATTATGAGGTTGTCCCATCCCATTTTGTTTTATTTGTGTATAATTTGTTGTAAGAAAAACGAGGCACCTTCAGTTCGGAAAATTGCATCAAGGATGATCCGATTTGCAAGTCCACATTCTTCCTGATTCTTGGCTGATTTCTTTGACTTCCAGATGTTATACACAAAAGCAGGTTTTGGTGTGTTTAAAAATACACCCACAGGTGTGTCCTAATTAACTCAGATTTTTATTTTAAAAAAAAAATAAAAACAGAAGCTTCCAAAGACATGACATCATCATATGGTCTGACCCGGTTTTGTAAGATGCTAATTACTAATACATATATTATTAGCATTATTGCTATTAGCATCTAACAAAACTGCTGGCAACTAGCTGGGAAAATGGAATCATTCTGAATTGGCTATCCAGTAAATTCCATAAACTGAAAATTTGACAGAACGGGGGGGTTGGGGGGTACAGTGACAGTTCTCATATTTATTTGCTAAAAAAACATTTTTTTTATGCATAAAATTTTATTTAGCTGGGTTTTGCTTGAAGGGGCTGCAAACTAACAGAAGACCTCGAGGAAAACATATCTTTTTTTTTTTTCGGGATTGCACAGCAGCAGACGTGAAGCTAAAATTAATCCAGAGAAGCTGACAAGTTACCTTAGGCAAGTAAAAGCTACACAGAAAAAATGTTGCAATTACTATCTAATCCCTCCAAAAAGTAAGTATTTGTAAATGAGGCTACTAGGTGGTCAGAGTTATAATTGTTATCTATCAATTCTTTGCTGTTTACTTCCTGCAGGAAGCGCAGAACAGCGCTAACGGCAAGACACAAAGAGCTTTATGCTCAATAATCCAGTATCAGAAAGCTGCAAAAGTACTAAGTGATTATTTAAGGACTTGTGGAAGGATTTCATAGCAATAAAAAATATCAGTCAGAAGTAAAAAATAAAGGAGAATAAAAAGTAATAGCAGAAACCTGTACATTTAAATTAAGTCACATCAATTATCCTCAATTAAAATTTACTATCCTAACATTATTTCCTAAGGATGATCTCTGAAAGAATTACATGTGAAGTACAGATACACATACAGCAAATGGCACCTGGGTCAGACTTGAATTCAGTAGCTATTCCCTCCATAAAACTACAGAGACCCATGGCTCCACAGGAACAAAACCGACTAGAGCAAATGGTCTGTCTGCCAGCAAGTACAGGTTAGACTCTCAAAAAACCATACCAAATACTTTGGAAAATTACGCTTCCCCTGGAGTTGTTGATGGACATGCTGACTTTAGGTGTCCAATATTTAATAAAACTATAAAATAACAATGCATACAAATACTAAAGCTGAAATTTATATTGTAGTTACCAACAAGAAACCTAAATATATTTTTACTGTCACAATTCTACGTATTTTTCAAGCATTTGTGTATGTTTGGAACTACAACATTAACTAAGCATATGTAAAAATATAAAAAGCTCTAGGGAAGACAACTAGATGTCTGGTGCTTTGCACTCACAAGGAGGCATACACAATCAAAACAGCTGTCTGCATACAGGAGACCTCTGTGTCTCCCTACACCTTTATGGTGCTCTCAACAAGGAGAAATGTTACATTATCCCTTCAGTTCCAGGGCTGAAAAGGCCCTAATGACCAGCTGCATTTTTTTGTTTTTGCCTCCTTGCATTTTAACAGTCGTAACTTTTTATTTTTTAAGTAGCATAGTTGTATGTGGACTTCTTTTAAGTGGGACAAGTTGCATTTTTTGGGGGGCAAAGTTTAAGTTTGTATATAAATGACTGCATAGTTAAAAAAAAAAAAATTGCAGCGTGAATATAAAGTGTTTTTCTGCATTTGTTTTTTACACCATTGACATTTCATACTGTTAGATTAATTCTACAGGTTTTTATGGTTATTTAGATACCAAATATGTGTAGCTTTGCTTTTTTGTGTGTGCAATGTATGCACAATAATTTTTTTGTTGAATTTTTTTATTTATTTTATTTTTAAAATCCCATCTAGGAATAACCATTTAAATGGGTTTTGCCACAATGTAATGTTGACATGGGATCCTCCAAAATGGGTATTTACTCAATACAGCTACAGCTTTCTTTACATGCCCTTAGTTACTTAAAAGTTTACATTAGACACAACCAGGAGCTGATCTGGCCGCACTTGCGTGTTTCTACTTCTTATCTGATGACAGGAAAGATGAAGGAGCTTGCTAGGGTTTGGGGAGAAATGTGCAGTGCATGAGGCTTTCTGCTGTATTGAGAATCCACTGTTGTAATGTAATTATCTTAGTAAGCATTGCAGACGCTCCCTTGCTTCCTCGCTCTGCAAGGGGCTGGGGAGAAATGTGCAGTGTATGATGCTTTCTGTTGTATTGAGAATCCACTGTTGTAATGCAAGTATCTTAGTAAGCATTGCAGTGCTTCCTTGCTTACGCGCTCGGCTCGGTCTCCTTCTCTCTCCCCCATGCAGAAATTCATGACACCTCATGATTTGTTTATCTTCTGTCCTGACCAGATAACAGTTAAGCAAGTTACTTCATGGCAAAACCCCTTTAATATCTTCTTTCGTTACACTTAGTGATGTATTAGCATATATGAATATGGTAATACATTACTTTCTGTGTCTGTATGACACAAGCTGCAGTCAGGGCAGCAAGCAGTTTGCATGACTGCAGGCTTTCTATACATACAGCCCTGGGGCTACTCTAGGTCCCAAGGGCTGACTTTACAGACATTCCCAGGGCACCATCAGGTCACCAGTAGTGTTGATCGAACTGTTCTAGAAAAGCTAAGTTCTAGTAGAACTCGAACCGAACATTTTACTGTTCGTTCGAGTAAAGTTCTAGTTCGACAAGCCATTTTCAGTTTAGCTTTCAGCAGCTTTCTGAACTTTTCGCGGCCATCCAATCACCTTTCTGCACTTTTGGTAGCCATCCAATCAGTGCAGACCACAGAGAAGTGTCAAAATCGTCAATGCTGAGGTGTAGGGCTCTCATTCGCTGATAAAATCACATGACCACGTTATATATTTTTCACTGTATTGCCTTGTGAACGCCATTTTCAGCTCACTCTCTGTACTGTACAGACTGCTCTTAGTTAGCATTTTCCTCTAAATACACATCAATAGTTAGGGAGTTTGGTATTTCTGGCTGCATCTTTCCCACATCCAGAAGCTGTTGTTTGGCGACATTTTCAGGCTCACATAACGCCTAACTCTAATATACATGGATACATATTATACATAGTGTTCGGATTTGCTAAATCATACTTCGTGCCCAAAAGTTCAATTTTTGCAATTTTGGGGGTTCAGTAATTGTATAACACACCATCTCTAAATCTCCTATGTGTCAAAGGGGCTTTTGGGCTCCCTCAGGAAGCAGGGCCCCGTAGCAACTGCTAACGCTGCACCTCCTATAGCTACGCCCCCTGCTTGCAAGCTGTCCTCATCTTTTCAGTTAGCCATTAAAAGGAATGAAGTATTTTAGCCTCTCATTTTTTTTCCTGTCACTCTTAGAGCCACATTTTCTTTACTAAGTTGTTCCACGTATCCAGTTTTCTGTTATGCATGGTAATTACAGCTTCTCCTCACCTGTATAGGTATAAAAATTAAACAGAGCATCTTCTCCCATAGACTTTAATGTGGTTCAAAGTTCGAGTTCGAACAGAACTTTGAACCGAACACACAAAAGTTCGAGGTTCTAATTGAACTAGAACTTTTCACTGTTAGCTCAACACCAGGAGTCTCGATGACCGAATGGAGCAGGGAAATACCCTTTGATCATGCTGCAGTCACTGATTGGGGCACTGAAAGAATTAAATACTGGGAATCGGAGGCTCCCCAGCATCAACAGAGACTGCTCTAGGAACAGAGCTGTAAACTACGGCTCTGTTCCTAATGAGGTTGCAATGCCGAGAGCCGCAAAACCCCTCTGTCTGCAGCGATGACTAAAGATGTTGCTGTAAATTAATAAATCATTAAGTAGATAAGTAGTGGTATAAGTCATAGTATAAGTCATTAAGTAGTTAAAGTCCTCTCGTCCGGCCAGGAAAGCCTTGCTGTGCTGGATGAGAGGGAAAATACCCCCAAAACAGCTGGACAACTTTTCCTTATGGAAAAGCTTCTAGCTTGTCTTTAAACTCTATGTAATTTTCAAGGCCCTTTAGTTGGGTGGTTGCAATTATAAGGGATACTTCTTCCAATAGGTCACACCATAGATAAAGCTCTCCTCCCTAGAGCTTATTTCCTAGGGAGCAATGCATAGCCTATAGGTCTCAATACGAATTCTTGTTGCTATTCTCAAGAAAAAGAAAATACCCCTTAGAACTAAAAATAACACACACAAAACAAACAAAATATTGAAAGGTGGGAGGAGGGCAGGATTAATAAGTCCATAGCAAAAAAGGTAATGTGAAAAGGGAGCAGGGACAGAGGTTTTAGAGTCTGTCAAAAGTGAAAAAAATATAGTATAGTAAGTTAGGCATATGTTTTAGGTAGAAATGAATCACCTGCATCTAGTCTGAAGGTACAAAAATTAAAGGGGTAAAACAATAGAAAGATGACTATAATGGAAATGGTAGGAAACTGAGAAATCTTATGTCAATCCAGCAATAGCAAAGATAAATGCCATGTTAGGAGCTGACCCTTGAACTGCACGTATCAACCTTAATTATAAAGGTTGGTCAAATGCAAAAGTAATGAAACAGTTTCACAGCAAGAACAGGGGAAAATATTTGAGTTTCGGACTTTAAGAAATGAAACCTGTATTTAGGGTAGCGCTACCATTTACAAAGAAGAGGACTCTAGTTTATTCAATATTTCAAATTTAACATATTTTGGTCCCCATATATGGACGTAGCAAAGTTTAACTTCACAGTAATATTTTACTGCAGATCACAACAAAAGTCAATGAATAGGACTAAAAAAAGTTGTAGTTGAAATCTAAATTAATTTGGTCTATCCGGCACAAAATGTATTAAAAGGCACACACCACTTAGTTCATTTGTTGCATCATCTCCTCCAACACTCCTTTCTTAATACCAAAATATAAAAGGGCTTAAAACATTTCCCTATACACAATTATGGAGGTACCATCTGTCGATGAGAGAAAATATGCCAACTTATCCCTGAGATCAGTATAGGGGTAGTTTTTTTTTTTTTTTCTTCCATGTTATTTATTAAAATCTAAAAGATGTCTAACTTATTTATAGAGACTCAACAAAAATAAAGTTGTAGATGATTGTAAATACAATATGGCGTAAAATAAGCAATTGCTTTATTTTGTAGTAGAAAGTCAAGGGCAAGGAATTTACCTAAACAGTCATCTTTATACAGAATATGACTATACGCACAATTACTCACCTTACATGCTATTATGATCACTTTCAGAATAGAGCAGTAAGCGGGTTGTTTGTAGAATATAAATGATCAGTGTAAAAGATAAAATTATCCCAAAGAACTGCAGTTAAAAATTCTGTAACTTTGTTTTAGTGCAACAAATAAAACAGAGAATCTGCCAGCAAGTAAAAAAAAAAGATCATTTCCTTTAGAAAAATGACCTTTGAGCCAGTCTCCACTGGATTATCTTTTTATTTCTTATCTGTAATCTGTCATTCAGCTGTCTTGCTTTTCTACAAAAGCATAAAATAATAAAATCTGTCAATTTGCCACCCATGGACAGCCAAAAGCAAGAACTGTTTGTCCTTCAGTGAGAAGATCATAAATCTTGAGTTTCTAGTCCCCACTTTGTTTAAAAGATCCCCCAAGGCAACTACTTTTATAGTGCTAAAATAGTTCGAACTCCCACAACCTCGTATTGCTTTAAATGACCGTGTGTCACACAACAGTATCACTTACAAGAGAAGAAATGTACTTTTCTCACATATGGGAAAAGTAATAACATCACCAAGACATGTCAGTTTAGAATGACTAACACATATAATAGTGCAGAAAATCTATAGGAAAAATAGAGAGAGCAGAATAAGGGCAGTGGGTTCATGGCTTCTAGGATGACTGTTTTAGATCAATGAACTGTCCTGTTAGACATAGTAGAGATTGGTGACAAGAGATACTCTGGGACATATAGCTGTGACGCTAGGTATATTAACATTACCATTAGGACTGTGTATAAAGATATAAATACTGTAGTAATGGACTATTAACCAATATAGTAGTTTGTTTTAATTGTAATATTGTGTCCTTTTTTCGTGGTCCTTGATAGTGCATACTAAATAGGCTCGAACTGCTCTTAAAACTGTTTTCCTGCATAACAAATTTGTGGCAGATCCATAAGAAAGAGTATTTGGTTTTGGATCATGGCCAATTGGAAGAATGCGGACCTGTCCAAGAAAAGTAAGATACTGATGGGCTTAATTAAAAGTAAGCTACATGATAAGGTGAACACTGTTGGCCTCATTCAGGCATTAACTAAGTAAAGAGGTGGCCTTAGACAATACTAGCATTAACAAACTATCAAAAAGGACATAGGAATTTTTGAAAAAGCATTTCTGCTTCTTAGAACACATGAACATTTTTTGTGGTTCTTAGTTCACTTTTTTTCTAAACCGCTTAAGCACACCTGCCAATCAGCAAGGCGACCTCAATACAGGTGGGAACCTATTCTATTGATATCTCTCTCGGTGTCTGTTCAGACCTCCACATTTCGGGGAGAGAAGACTCCAGCTACAAGTTACTTTGCAGTGATTTAAAAGCCTTTGCAGGTGGGTGGAGTGCAAGAAAACGAAAGAGGGGGATGCCACTCCCCATACAAAGTCTAGAAAACAATATTTTGTCTGCACATCCAAAAAAACTTTTTTGAAAAAAATGAGCATAGGTGCACACTGGTGTGGCAGTAACACACAAACACAATCCTTTTTGATAGTTTTTTTTAGTGCTAGTAGTGTGCTGCTGATATTGAATTTTTTTGTATGTTACTGTCATACCAGTGTGCACCTATGCTCATTTTTATCAGAAAAGTTTTTGGTGATGTGCCGACCAAATATTGTTTTCTAGACTGTTTGTATGGGGAGAGGATCTCCCCTCTTTGGTTTTTGTGAGCTCCACCCACTTGCACAGGCTCTTAAATCAATGCAGAGTAACTTGTAGCTGGAGTCTTCTCTCCCTGAAGTATAGAGGTTGAACAGGCACCAAGAGAGGTATCAATAGATTAGGTTCCCACCTGTATTGATGTCGCATTGCTGATTGGCTGGTGGGCATAAGCAGTTTTGATCAAATATGTGAACTAAGAACCTTAAACATTTTTCATGTATTCTAAGTAGAAAAAATGCTTTTCCAAAAATTCCTATGTCCTTTTTGATAGTTTGTTAGTATTAGTAGTGTGCTGCTGATATTGGATTGTGTTTGTATGTTACTGCCACACCAATGTGCACCTATGCTAATTTTTTTCAAAAAAGTTTTTGGGGATATGCAGACCAAATATTGTTTTCTAGCCTTAGAAAGGTAGTCCTAGATCACTAAGAGAGTGTGTTTTTTGTCCAGAAAGGCTGTCATGCTTATAGTTAGCTACCTTTCTACTTATTCTCTGCCTGTATTCCTCCGCCATTGTAAAAACATGGTCTACAAGCCCATTCAATAAGTAACTGCACGTTTGCAGCATACTTTCCAAACATTAGATAAAGTTTGTTGGGCATAAAGAGAAATAAATGGAACCTGTGAAATTTAACGTTACCAGAATTTCCAGCAACATGTTCAGGGCCGGATCGATGGGTAGGCAGAGGTAGGCGATCGCCTAGAGCGCCTACCTCTGCCTGTCCCTAAGGAGCACAGACAGGAGCCCCGAAGCTCCGGCAGTCTCTTTGAGGATTTCTGCGGAGCAGAGAGCAAGTGCTCCCTACCCCGCAGACAGTGTCTGACCGGCTCACCGGAGGATTGTTGGATCCTCCGGTAAGCCACGGGTCCGACACTGTGGGGCCGCCGGGTCCTCATAGCGCTGAGGACCCGCCGCGGCCCTGTGCTGCTCAGCTGGGCAGCGTCGCGATGAAGTGATGTCATCGCGACGCTGCCTCTCCTCGGGCTCACAGCGCATCATAGGTTGTGCGCCCGAGGAGCGGCCGGAGGAGCATCCCGGCGAAGTAAGTATGAATGTTCTTATTTTTAACTGCCTGAGTGCCCCTATATGCCTGCTGAGTGCCCCTATATGCCTGCTGAGTGCCCCTATATACCTGCTGAGTGCCCCTATATGCCTGCTGAGTGCCCCTATATACCTGCTGAGTGCCCCTATATGCCTGCTGAGTGCCCCTATATACCTGCCTGAGCCTCTATATGCCTGCTGAGTGCCCCTATATACCTGCTGAGTGCCCCTATATACCTGCCTGAGCCTCTATATGCCTGCTGAGTGCCCCTATATACCTTCCTGAGCCCCTATATACCTGCCTGAGCCTCTATATGCCTGCTGAGTGCCCCTATATACCTGCCTGAGCCCCTATATACCTGCTGAGTGCCCCTATATACCTGCTGAGTGCCCCTATCTATATACCTGCTGAGTGCCCCTAGCTATATACCTGCTGAGTGCCCCAATCTATATGCCTGCTGAGTGCCCCTAGCTATATACCTGCCTTGGAGTGCCCCTAGCTATATACCTGCCTTAGAGTGTCCCTAGCTATATACCTGCCTTAGTGCCCCTAGCTATATACCTGCCTTAGAGTGCCCCTAGCTATATACCTGCCTTAGAGTGCCCCTAGCTATATACCTGCCTGAGAGTGCCCCTAGCTATATACCTGCCTGAGAGTGTCACTATATACCTGCCTGAGTGCCCCTATATACCTGTCTGAGAGTGACCTTATATCAATATACCTGCTTGAGTGACCCCATATTTATATAACTGCCTGTCTAAGTGGACAATATCTCTATACCTGCCTGACTGAGGAGACATATATATATATATATATATATATATATATATATATATATATCTATATTATATATATATATATATATATTCCCCTTCCTGACTTAGAGGGCATATCTATATACCTGCCTAACTGATGGGGACCTGTATATCCCTGCCTAATTGAGGGGGACAAATATACTTAACTGCCAGGACCTATATACCTTCCTATCTAAAGGGAAGTATATACCTGTCTGACTGAGGGGACATATACCTATAATTAAGGAGTTGCTGGAAATGTGAGGATTCTAATATATTTGTGTCCAAATCTGCAGGGACGAGTATTGGCCGAGAGAAATCAGCATGAAGGTGTGAACCGGATGGAGAAGAAAAGGGAAAGTTAACGATGCTGATCAGAAAAGACGTCTCCTGTGAGTCACTAAATGTAACTGCAGTGTAATCACTTATATTACTGCAGAGCCTACATACAACTAGTATCTACCACTACATGGTCACTGTACAGCTGATAACATCTACCACCGATGGGGGTATATGTAATCAGAGCCTGAGTACAGCTGATATTAACATGAGGTGTTGGCGTTTGGTCAGGGTCTGGCAGGATTATTTGAGCCTTAAGCAGTAATAGTTTTGGGTCTTGGTTTTGTAGGAGTGTTTTTTAGTAACAATCCTTCGTCTGGTAGATTTGCTGCATGTATCGGTGGATTATTTGGTGACTGTTATTTGTAATGTATTTCACTGTCATACGGAGGGGAGTGATTTTGAAAAAGCTAATTTGTCATTGTGCAGTGACTGTTGAGGAGATGGACAGGAGCTATGTGGAATATGCAGAAAGTTAGTGACAGGACCTGGTGCAGGGGCGAGAGGAATTAGTGTGGGGGGGTGCAATTTATTTGGGAGTGTGGGGGGGGAGGGGGAGGCGCCATTGGCTGTACTTGCCTAGGGCACCAAAATGCCTTGTCCCGGCCCTGAACATGTTATAGAATAAGAGGAGCTGAGCTGACTGATATATAGTTTCTTGGGGAAAGATTCAATAGAACATGTGATTCAATCATTTTTAACTTGATGCTTATTTTTGGTTAAGGAACTCAGTAAGCACCCTGATCAGTGATTGACGGCTATATCTGTATACACACTCATAAAAGAAAGGCTGTCAGTTACTGATAAGACCACTCAACTGGATTCCTTAACCAAAAATAAGCATTAATTTAATGAATACATTACAAGTTCTACTATAGTGTATATAGTTACATAGTTTATAAGGCAGACATCCATCCCATTTAGCCTATTGTCCTATGGTGTTGATCCTTAGATCAATCACTCTTCTCCAGAATCCTAGTCACTCTAACATGATATACATATTATTACACTATAGAAATCCATCTAGAACTCTTTTTGCGAGTTTGCCATGACAAGTTCATCTGGCAGAGATTTCAACAGTCTCACTGCTCTTGCAGTAAATAATCCCCTTCTATCTTTATGTAGAAACCTTCTATCCTCTAAATATCGAGGATGTCCCCTTGTTCTGGATACAGTCCTGGGTATAACCAGATCATGGGAGAGATCTCTATATTCTGTATTGACCCTTTATACACAGTATCTGCACAACATTTTAGATAATCCAAAGCCATCTTTTCTCTAACCTAGTAATCCTAATCTTCCTAATCTTTTTGGGCATTGTAGTCCACCCAGTCCTTTTATTATTGTTCTTGTCCACCTATGAGCCTACTCAAGCTCTACATTATCTGTCCTGTGAACTGGTACTCAAAGCTCTACACAATGCTCCATGTGTGATCTGACTAGGGATATGTATAATGGGATAACTATGTTCTCATTGTGTGCATCTTTTAATAAACCCCACAATGTTATTTGCCTTGGCACCTGCTGTCTGACACTGGTTGCAACAGCTGAGTTTATTGTTATATAAGATTCCTAAATTCTTTTTCATGTTCATTTCACCTGTTTAACATGTAATTATAGAATGGATTTTTCCTTCCCTTGTGCATAACTTTGCATGTACTAGTGCATCTCAAAAAATTATCATTGAAAAGATAATTGATATCAATAATTGAAGTCAAATAGAGGAACCCATATATTGTATAGACTCATTACAGTATGAATTACAAGGTTTAATACATTTTTGAGCCCTATAACAAATAAAAAGATAGTCCTGGAGAACCCCTTTCATTTTCAATGATATTCTAATTTTTTGAGATGGACTAGTATCTGTGTTAAACCTCATTTGCCACTTCTCTGCTCAGGCCTCCAACTTATCCAGATCCCTTGGTAATAGAGCATTATCCCCTATTGTGTTAATTACTTTACACAGTTTAGTATATCTCCTCAGCTCCTCTCATTCTAACCTGCTGCTGGCAGATCAGATAGCATGTTAAGTGTAACAGGTTTCCTTTAAAGAGAAGTAGAAATTACAGAGCTCTCTTATGTCTTGATTTAATGGGAATACATTTTTTTTTCTTTTTTTACAAACCTAGACTGAAAAACATGAAAAAAAACACACCTCTGTGGTTTTTCCTCCTCCAAGTGTATGAATAAATTGACAGCATGGAGTCCATTTTTAGTTATTACGGCATTTAGGAATCCTTTGGAGAATTACAATTGTCTTAAATACATGGAAAGAATATCTTTCACCATTCTGGACAACACTATGGTCTCTCAACTGTGTCATAACAAATAAGTTGAAGTCAAATACTAAATATTGGAGATGCATTTCTACAGCATACAGGACGCCTATTTACTCTGCATGTTGTACATCACATTATTTAAAAATAGTCTCAATTTGGTAATGATGGGTTTGTTCTGAAAAGATATAGGGCGACATGTATGTGCGGGGCTGCGCCAGTAGTTTGTTCTCTAGATTTATAATCAGGCGCACTATAAAATTATCGGGCACCCACAGCACTTTGTAATGCGCCTGAGATAGGGGGGGAGGGTTTCTGGAGGTGTGTCGTATCACGATTATACACATTTATGATTGGATGACGCAGTACCTCTGGAACAGGTAGACCAAGTTAAAAGTGGTTTACGTGAGCCTGATTTGTCGTTTTGGAGTTAGAAAGTGCCTAATCTATGACCTCCAATAGAACAGGTTCATAAATTCAGGGGCATTCCATGTTACCAATGCACATAAAAAAAATGTCATCTGGGCGCCAAAATACATACATGTCGCCCACAGTGCCTTTCTTTCTCTCTTGTCTAGCTCTATTAAATACACAAACCTGTTTTTTTTTTTATTTTGGTGAGAAAATATGTTTTGGCACCTAAGGCAGTAATGTTGAAAAACACTCATTTGCTTTTGCATAGTCAATGTGACTTTAAATCCTATAACGTAACATTCAGCAAATCAAGTCAATTTTATAAGCCATAAAAAGTAGTGAATCCTCTTGATATGGTCTAGGTGTTAAATTCATTTGTAGAACTGTATCCATCAGATCAAAGTCAGACAGGCATCTCTTGTACCAAATGGGTGTGTATTGTGTAACAACAAATTTGGTCATGTACAATCACTGGTACAGCAACTAGCTTTGGGACAGTATGCAGTAACCACATAAATATTTTCAGCAGGGTCCACAAAAGAATAAGGGCCACATGTATGAAAACTGTCTAGGTCTAAAACTCACTTTGTTGCCCATAGCAATTAATCAGAGAGCCCCTCTCATTTCTTATAGTGCTGTGGAAAAATGAAAGGGGCGCTCTGTGTAGCAGTTTGTATCCACAGCAAGTCACCTCTCTTGCATCTTCTTCAAAAGCTGAAACCAAATGAAAACCCAAATGCCATGACCTATGAACTAACTTGCAGAGTTGATTGGAAGTAACTGAATTTGCTGGATATAAGACCACCTTTTACCTCAGTAGGAAGATTAATTGTCATGTTAAAATTTGGGGTCAAGAAGAACTATGTGCTCTTATCGAGCACGTGATTGACTCTATCAATGTCCACATGCAATGTGTAGTTGGCTGGGACTATATATTTGGTTACTTTTTTTCATGATAACTTCACTTGTAAATCCTACCTGGACATACAAAAGGAATTGCTTATGTCACAGAGAAAAGAAGATCTTCCGAATGTATTCCATCAGCAGGATGATGCATCTCCACATTTCATTGATGCCTGAATTAAACTACTGGAATATTGGATCAGCGGCTCTAGAATACAAATTCATCAGTGTTGCTTTAACATTCTGATTTTTTTTCCCTGTGGCGACAACAAAGACTCAGTGTATCTGCCCCTAAGCTACAGGATCTGAGAAAAGCATCACTGAGGTCCATATCGAGAATATGAGATCACCTAAAGCATTTCTGTAGTTGCCTGGAGCTAAACATGCTAGTAAAACATGTTATTTAACCCATATGTTTAACAGAAAACAAAATAAAAAGTGATCAAAAAGGACATATGGCCTCCAAAACGGTATTAATAAAATAACTCACTATAGCGCATCATTTTTCTAATAAAATGCATAAGAAAAAAAGATGACATAATCGTATATCAAAGACGGGGTATCAGATTTTGTGTTATAGTGCCTAGCATGGATTAGCTTTATTAAAATTAAAGTGGGACTAATCGGCATCAAAACAATGTTGAAATCAACTACCACAAAGTAACAGTCCACAGTAAAAATCCAAGGGTATAACCTCAGATTGCTATGTTTTTTTTTTTCCTCTGCAACTTCCATTGTGCACTAGTTGTTGGAAAATGCCTGTGAGGTCACAAGGCTTACTTCAGCCCTAGATAAATTCTCGGAGGCATGTAGAATACAAAAACCAGCACAATTCTGTGGGATTTGCCCTGTACTAGTAACTTTGAGAATTTGTAAATGGTGTCTGGAAAGCATTTCAGCAAAATATTTGCAACTAAATCCAAATGGTGCACTTTCCTTCTGAACTTGCACTGTGCCCAAACAGCAGTATGACCACTTATGGTATCACAAAGAACTTGAAAGGAATTGCAGAGAAAATTGTGAGGTGCCTTTTCCTCTGTTACTCCTTGTGGAAAATGTTAACACAAAATTAAAGTTAATTTTTCCTTCTCACTACAACACTAGATAATTCCTTGTGAGATGTAGTTTCCAGAACTCGGTCACTTTTTTGGGATTTACATATAAAGACTGCAAACTCGACAGGGGGTTCAGAAAACATTCTAGCAAAAGCTGTATTCCAAATGACACTCTCTCTTCTCTGAGCCTTGGACGTCTATAGTCAGCAGATTTTTTACTAAACGGTCAAGAGAAGTTGAGTATGAAATGTTGGATGCTTTTTCTCCATTGTTCTGTATGAAATTTAAAAAAAGATTTGAGCGAAAACTAAATAATACTGGAATAATCTTTTTATTTTAATTTGCAAAGACCAGTTCTAAGAAAATCTTTTAAAAAACCTGTGGGGTCAAAATATCCATGTCACACATGGATGAGAACTACAAAAGAGGATTTCCTTTTTTTCTCTCTTTAGTGGGGGAGGGTGTTGTCATGTTTTGGAACCTCAATAATTCTTCAAACCTGAAAGCGTTTTAGAAATGCATCATAATAAAAAGGTGCCCTTTTATTTCTGAAATACCCCTAAGTCAAGAGTAAAAGGGTTAAATCATTTGGAGAAAGTGTTTGTAATTTTCAACCAGACATCAGAGAAATTCACTATTTAACTGAAATGAACTATTCTCCTATCGGTCAATGATTGACTGATTTACAATATTGTTTATTAGTATGACAGCACTTAATTTTTGGTGTTCCCACACTATAAAATTTCCCGGGTTGATAAGATGCCACTCTTGTTATTTAATAACCAAAACAATTGGTAGATGACTGTAAAAAGACCCACTCTGTGAAACAGCCTGTTCTCTTAGTATTCAAAAGAACAGTGAACAATTATTTCAGACAAGGCGTTTCTCTTTCTCAGCAAATATCTAGAAATGACCAAATTTTAACACCCGGTGATGTGTAGCAAAACAATCATGAAATTCTGAAAAGGTCACCACCTACCTATCAGTTATTTGTTTATTAATAGGTAACCAATAGTACTGTGTTATGAATAAATGAAGCCAATGATTTTTCGAGTTGTAATATGAAGTAATGATAATTCTGTTATGGTTACCATGCCTCTGAGCACCTGCATCAAAATCTGTGTTTGTGAACTTAAAGGGATTTTTTCGCTACAAAGATCATATCTCTAATGATGGGGACAGTAAAAATAAGCACTTTTGCTATTGGTTTGCATTACCTAAGCCACTTAGTATAGCAGATATGAGCTGATCTGTGCATCTATAGCTATTTCTGCATCAGCTGGGCGGGTTACATTTTCTGATTGGCTGCCTGATATGGCATTCAGCCTGTTGGTACATGCCCCCTGGATGGGAAACGCCCCCTGTGCTGTGATTGGCTGCCTGAACTCTGTGCTTACTTCCTTCTGAGCTGTGGAAAACAAAAGTGAAACTAAGTGCCTCAGCTTCTCTATACTCCTATCTCAGCTCATTGTGAGGGATCTGGGCAATTACTGTAGCTGCTAGATTCACTCTCCCCTCATATAGCACAGCCTTATACACTCTGCTCCCATCAGCCACATAACACAGCCTTATACAGTCTGTTCCCCTCTACCTTCTGCCTGATAACAGAGGGAGAAGGAGAGGCGTTTCATCATTTCAGGCTGCATGTATAACTGTTTATAGCAATGCAGGTGTTCTGGTTATAAAGAGCTTGTGCAGCCTGGGATGGAGGTGACAGCTCTGCAGACATGAGACCATTGCATGAGATCTGCAGAGCTGTGACATCCTCTCCATTCCACTGCTAACACAGAATGATGATGTTACCATTTTTCAATGAGGGAAGACACACCTACTGGGAGGAGAGACACGCCGCTGGTTTTGAGGCTGTAAGAGAGATCAACATAAAAACCTCTAATGAGAAAACCCCTTTAAATAAAAAGAAAAAAGGAATCTGAATCTGCTTAATGTCAGGTGTCATTTTTCCCTGCTATACATTAATTTGGAAACCTACAATAATAGGGTTAAGGTGGATTTTTATCCATATTTATATATCAAGCAAGTTTCACACTAGGACAATGAAAAGTTTTCCTTTTTTGTATTTCACCTTCACTTTACTTTAGCTGTGAAACACCTAAAGGGAAAACCAATGCCTTAAATGTCTTTTTAAATGTTTTAAAAGGTGCAGTTTTTAAGATAAGGACATTCATGGGACATTTCTATTTACACTTCTCAAAACCCCTTCAGTTAAAAAAACAAAAGTCTTGAAACAGGTCGCTCCACTGTACAATGGAGAATGGTGCATAAGTGTGACCGGCTCTACATTCTGAGCTGACACTTTCCACTCCAGAGATTGGTGTGGGTCCCAGAAGTGGGACCCACAGCTATCAGACTTTGAGGTCACATTGTGTTGATATGCCATCAAAGTCTATAGGTAGTCTACAGAATAATGCAGACACAAGGGAAATGTTGATAATAAGATAAGTTGTATGGCACGATTACCTTAAAAGAATAAAAACTGCAGAAATCAGAAAAACTGCAGACAAACAAGAGGAGAACCCGCTCTGAAAAAGGGCGACCCCGCAAAAACTCCTCAACTTATTCCTATCCTTCACTCTATATTAATGCAGATGGTTTATAAATACGGGAAACACAGATAAATTCCAAAACACACTAAGCAGTGTTTGTCAGTAGTATAAAGAATACAAACAGTCCTACTCAAACAAACAAATCTCCAATAGGTAAATATGAGTACAGTCCTATTCAGGGAACATATAAATCTCCAGACGTGTTTCGTCCCAATTCCAGGGACTCCAAAATGGGTCAAAAAAGGCTTATATGTATACAACATTACACTCTTAGTATAATCCTATACTATTGACATCAACTTGACATTAATCAAAAAAATGTATCTATAGTTTTTACATAGTACATAATACCTGAGTCTTCAGTGTTGACTAACACCAGGCTGATCCACGTTTAATCTCATACCTGAGTCCTCAGTGCTGTTTCACACCTGAAGAACTCACATGTAATATTCCCAGGAGTTGGAATACCCTCAAGGGGTGGAGGCGCCAAGGTTCTGGTCACAAAAATTTATATTTCCAAATTCCTCCTCTACTATGCAAACGCCACCTATTAATTATATCAAACATGCTACTTACAGAAACTCCTAGCTCCTCGGCGCCAGTATGATCTCAAAGTGTTTGGTGTCCTAAAAAGCACATCACGCATGTCCGTCCATTCTCAAAATGGCGTCTATGGCTTTGATTAGTCTACAGCGCTTGCGTGAAACACAGCACTGAATCAGCTCCCACCGCGCATGCGACGCCATTTGTAGTAAGCGCAACTGCTTATACTTCAGCGGCGTAGCTGATCTTGTTCATCCCATTCTAAAGATGCGGCCAAGGAAATTCCAGTGCCCCAAAATCACACACTCAAGTGTAAATAGCGATCTATTATATGTGAGTGTTTCCTCTGTAAATTATTTCATCTTAAAGTGCCTCAAAGCAACCATGTCCACTAAATGCATCTACACATAAATATACTAATCACTATATCCACCCAGAGATATACTTCAAAAGTTAGGAATCCCATGGGTGGCTATATATATCACTGAAAACATGTGGGCATATTAGTTATACAGATAATGGCATTAAAGGAAAATATCCAGGGAGGTCAGTGTTTCAGGCTAGTTAAATGAGTACATCAAAGAAACCAGAAAATTGGATTACAGAAAGCACCTAAATAATAGTGACTTATTGAGACCCCCTTGGATATACACAATTAAGTCTGTATATCCACTGAGTCTCCCTCTGTAGGATCAATTTATCCCAATCCCCACCTCTTATAAGGGGCTTTGTTATGTCAATCCCTCTGAATTGTATAACATCGCTTTTACCAATATGTTTCTCCCAAACATGCCTGGCGATAGGTGTATCTTGCTGTCTTTTAATATCACCCAGATGTTTACCTAGTCTTCTCCTAAATTCACGTCACGTTTTTCCTACATAATTAAGTCCGCATGGGCAGGTGGCCAAATAGATGACACCAACTGATACACAGTATATGAATCCTCTGATAGTGTACCTACATGAATCCTTCTTGTCTTCAAAGGTCTTACAATTAACAACGTATTGCCAGAATTTACACGAACCACATTTAAAGCAACCATTTGGTTGCCTGCTCAACCAAGTCTCTCTTTCTGGAGGGGCAACAATAATTGTGCCAACAGTTGTCTTTTCCCTAAGCTGCTTGCTTATTGTCCTGTAGCCCATCCCAGCCTCTTGTGCAAGTCTAAAATTTTATCCCTGGCCATGGCCAAGGCCAAGTTCTTTGGTCTTGGCCATGGTGGAGAGGTTGAAGTGTAATTAATTGAGTGTGTAGACAGGTGTCCTTTATACAAATAAGTTCAATCAGGTGCAATTAATAAAACTAATGAATGCAGAGTAGTAGGGCTTCTTGAATGAAAACTAAAAGGTCTGTAAGAAACAGAATTCTTGCTGGTTGTTAAGTGATCAAATACTAATTTCATGCAATAAAATCAAAATTAGATTTTGCTTTATATTCTGTTTCACAGTTGAAGTATACATATGATAAAAATCACAGATCTCTCCATTCTTTATAAGTAGGATAACTTGCAAAGTCAACAGTGTATCAAATACTTATTTTCCCCACTGTATCAATCAGAATTTACAATCGATATATATATTTGGGGTTTGTTTTAGAGATCAGCTGGGTTACTACCACTAATCTACTCCATTTTAAGCTCTGATATTCTTAGTTGAGCCTGCAAGACAAGTCCACAGAGGTCTAAAAGGTCAAGATTTGCCAGTTTGGAACAAAAAAGCTCCTATGTTGCAGATAAGACACAGCAGGGAGCGACATCATTATCTAAGTCAGGACTGCTGGAGCTCACAGAGATGTTCATTAACTTAGGGAAGCTTGTATACACAGGAGATAACTGTTCAAGCTCTGAAAAGAATCAAAATTAGAACAGCAATTTATTTGGCAGTAATTTTTATTACCTGTCCTACATTTTAAAAAGCTAGTCAATGTGGCAAGAATACCCTTTTAACGCAATAAAATATGTGTGCCAACAGTGTGTGTGCCATTTTTTTGTCACTGTATTGTTACTATTTAGCATACTGACAGCACCATTCTATAGTCCTTAAGGCCAAAACTGGTTGCTTCTTCAGGTATTAAAGTTCTAAAACAAGATTTAAGGCAATAAAAAGCATCTCTAAAATTAATATTTGCATATGATTTGATCGTTCATTTTGCAAAACGTGCATCTTCAACGTGCAAAACACCTTTTACAATGTAAAAACATTTACATATTAACTGAAAGACTATTCAACTATGTGTTTTGTCAAATAAGTATTCAGTCATAATTTGTTGTAGTACATTGAGCGGGGGCTAAATATTAAAGTTTTCTTTTTTTCATATGGCTGTTTCACAGAGCCTTCTCTCCACAACCAGCTTCAGACCCCACTTCCTGTTCAGGTCATGGGCAGTTCTATACCAGTGAATGATATGGAGAGATTTTTAAACAGAAGGACATAAGGTTATAAAACTCTCAACTTAGTCAGTAATTAAGATAAACAAGCTCATGTGGTGCTAAGACAACACAGTAGAGAGTGACCCCCTCATCCTTGCCACTTCTAGAGCAAAGAGAGGTGGTCAGTAACCGAGGACCCCTTCTGTAAACGACCAGGAGATAGCTGTTCTAACTGGAATAAAAAAAAATTCAGAACAGCAAAGTAATTGATAATAATCATTATTTATCTTTAAACATATAGATAAAGATAATCAATGTGGAGAGAATTTCCCTTTAGCTGTGATGCATGTCAGCTTTTTCCTTAGATGTCAATTGACCCTGTAGTGCTCTTTAAAATGCCTCTTATGCCAAATTAATAAAGAATTCTCCAATTTGGATACCCTTGCTAAGTCTTAAAATAGGTTGTAAAAAATTAGACAATTCATTACTGCTAATGTAGGTTGAAGCCATTATTTAAAGTCAACTTTTCATAAACATCACAAGTATATTAGTTTTTCTTTACCCCCTAGTGGGATTGCATTCTGTTCAAGTATAAAAAATGTTAAACTAGAGCTTATTAACTCAAGTAACAGCTATTTCAACCAAGAAACTGTGGATTCAATTAAGGTGCAAACCCCTGGAGGATGCTGAGGAAGTTCTTATATTATCAGATCCATTATTCCTACATTGAGTTAAAGCTTTGAAAGACAAATGTAACAGAGAACCTTATCTTTTGTTTTTTGAAAGTGCTATTATGAATACTGTTTTGTATTGTTTTTATTATTGCTGTCCTTGTTTTTATAATAATTATACTTGTGTGGCTATTATGTACTAGTCGATTCTAGAATGGATACTTTTTAGAGCTATTTTTTGGTTCCATTTGAGAAAATAACAGCTATAGAAGAGATGTAATATGTCATTAAAATAAAACACTGTTGAAGGGGATGAAAATGTTTTATATTAAGAGCAACATAAGTAGCATTCAAGTAAAAATGCAAAGAAACCACAGGCTCCATTACGGGAACCTAATGTAACAATAATGTAGTAAGAGCACAAGAGTATTTATTGCACGTAATTTGTTCTCACCCTCTTATAGTAATAAAAGCCTATAAAGAATAACTATTACAATGCTTTTGAAGTTATCAGAGCAGTAAAACTTAAGTGGTATAAAATATTCTATGATGTTTCTTGCTTTTGGAGGGAATAAAATGTTGAAATCAAAATAAATTTAGTAAGTTCATTCATTTAAATTACTACAAGTCAAAGCTTAAGCTCTGTTATCTGAAAATGACCTAAAGTGTGGTCCAGAAGAAATCACTCTCGCAATTTTTATAATTTAGGTTCTGTACACCTCCATGGATTTTAAACAAAGACATCAATATGTGATTGAAGTATAGACTTTAACGCTAATTTAAAAATATTGCATTTATGTTTTGAGAATTTAAGACCCTTTTACCTTGTCCCTCTATTTGAACAGATTAAAACTTTAATTAGCAAAATAACTGATAAGCTATTTCATTGGTGTGGCCCGTTTCCTCATTATTTCAGGACAAGTAGATTAATGGTCTGGAGTCCATGCTCAGTGTTAGATTTTTATTTGGTAGTTGTATATGGAACACTCAAATTGTGGTGCAAAGAGGTGTCAATGCAAAAGTAGTGCAAATTGATGTCAATGAAAACTTTAGGTTTGTCCAAATCAACAATTTAGTACACTCTTAAAAATAAGGAATGCAACGGAGAACTTTGCAACACAAAAAGAACATGGAAAACATTTAATGTTAATGACTGCAGAACTTTTTCCTTGGTGGGAGAGAAAAAAATCATTGCGAAGTCAAGAACATGACTAAGAACTAAGGGCCACAAATAGGAATTATGGGAAACAGCCCGACGTAGTTGAAACAGTGGGATTGTGTATATATGTACAAACACACTCTATAATAATTTTTTTTATATTAATCTTTGGTCTTATCTTATCTTTTGCTTTTTGTATGTTTTTAAATGTTGGCCATTTTCTTTTGGCACATGTATGGTATGTTTTAGTTGGACATACACTAGCCAGCTAAATTCACATTCCTACATTTCCTTATTGATTAAATACACTACTCAGGTTCGAGATATTTGGCTTTTGGTTGATATTCCAGGAAGAACATATCATTTCTTGTTTCTTGTGACCATTTTAGAATGTATATGTCCAACTGTTTAAAGTTTCATTATTCTCTTGCACAACTTGCCGGTGTTTTATCCCTAAATGGCCAAATAAGTTTAGGGGATCAATTTGATTTGGGATCTAAATAGTCCCCCCTCTATGCTGTACATTTTTGTATCATTAGTTAAAGACAACATCTTAAAATTGATCAACATTCCTTGCCATTGTAGGTTCAAGCGGATGTTTCCAGACATAAAGGCCACGGGGGTTGAGTGTCAAAGTGTCTCGCGGGGTGCAACAGAAAAAGGGAGACGGGAAAGATCAGAAAGCAAAGAAGTGGTGTCCTTTGGCTCCATCCACACTGTGCGTTCCCATTCTAAACAATGCCTTGGGGAACCCAGATGAGGGAATTTTAACACAATCCGGGCATTTTTAAAGGGAGGGGAAAGGCAATTGTCAATTATGGGACGCATCATTAGGGAAATCGGTTGGGTGGGGTACCTCAAGGGGTGCCTGCACCTTCTCCAGCCGAACCCCTAGAAAACCCGTGGGATCAACGAGTCACCATGTGAAGCCATAACTCTGTATCCTGAACCCGTGACCTGAGGGCCCCCTCAAAGAAGGATGGGTGCAACCTGAGTCAATAAACCCAACTTATAAACAACATGAGACATCGTTTTTCATTAAATTGTTTAAGATGAGAACATCAACATGCTTGCTACTATTTAAATGGTTTACTTTCAGTATAAAATATCACTGCAGTGTGAAATTTTTACCTTTTCCATAAATTTCACCCGAAAGTCAGATATCCCTAACATTTTGTGAGTAGTGTATGGTGATATCCATGTGCTAGCAAATTCAGTGTCAAAGAAAACCCTTTTTCTCTTTTGGCTTTTGGTTTTTTAGTTTTTTCATATATTTTAATATAATATACCCAAACTGGAAAAGATACAGGCTCGCCTTTAGAAGGCTTTCTTCAGCTGTATGTGCTGTCTGTCAACTTGTAACGCTTTTTTGGATTCCTGTTTGGGGGGGGGGGGGGCGGATCAGCCGCTGACTAGCAAGGTATGTACAACATCAATCGGATAGGAAAATCCACAATCCAGCGAGCACGTTAAAAGCCAAATTTATTTTCAGGCAAAATCCAAATTAAGGAATGGTACATAGTTAAGAACTGTCACATGATCATATGCATTTCAAGCATGTATGGCTCTTGAGCACAGCTTTTAACATGTGTGCTGGATCGTGGATTTTCCTAGCCAAATTATGTCATATTTTAATGTTTAGATACCAATTAGTACAGGAAGGCCCTCGATCAAAGCTGGTATAAAAACTTCAATAATTATACAGCTAGTTAGCCTCAACTGGAAAAGGACTGTGATATTACACCCTTACCCATATACTTCATTACAACTAACTCCAAGTGCAGCGTCACAATGCGAGCCACGGTACCCGCTTCAGACCATGGCTTGTATCTATGTCTCCCAGGCCGCTTTTTACTCACCTTTCCCAGCTCCCACTCCACTCCCACTCAGTGTCTCTGGCCAGTGTGTGCATTCCCACTCACTAAGACATGCATGACGACTCTCTGAAATTTAAAGGGCCAGCACACCACTGTTGATCTTCCGTGAGTGACCTGACCATGTTTTCCTGTCGGCTGCCCAGATCTTACCGCTTGTCCACTGACCACGTCTAAGGATGCATCTCTTGTACTATGCTGCACCTTGGCTGTCACCGCGAGCGGCCAGATCATGGGTAGCGACCTGTGAGATGCACGTTGAAGACCAACCTGCCGTGAAACAGGCTCTGGTTCATATTAGGAGGCTCCTTAGACTCTGCTTCCTGGCGTCTTTCAATAAATCATCTCTCGCGGTGACTCAGAGGATCCACTATCATCCCTTGACATGCTGAATTTGAATGATGGGTGGACTTACAACTGATCACAATAAACTTAATAAGTACTATATTTCTTCTGCAGTTTAGTATCTCATTGTATGATCTGTAAATTACACTATGTCACTGTTTAAATATTTCTGGACCATAGTGCATGTTAAGGAGCAGGAACCATGGCCAAATGATATAGGTCTCTGCTCTACAGTCATGGTCCTGATAGTTCTTGCGCAAAAAACACCAGTTGGATTTCGGATTCCCCATGACCCAGCACATTAGGGCTGCGGGAATCCAACATCAGTCCTGTGGAAAATACAACATGTTCTATATTCCACCAGTTGAAATTGTAGGGACCATAAAGATAAACTGAAATATTCAGAGAGAATGGTCTGACATAAGGCAATTATATTATAATTATATATATATATATAGATATATATATATATATATATATATATATATATAGTATTATACATTATACATATTTATGTACATATGATGTTTCTAATCCTTTAATTTTGAGTCCGACCACTTATCTTCGCTTTACTTGTAAATTTTTAATATCTTCTAGAATATTTTCTTCTCAACACAGGTCCGGATGTTGTAAATGATGAATCTTTTCATTGCCATATGCGAGTCTCTTGTGCAGTAGCGAAGCTCATGCTATTTCTCAAGATGTATGAAATACAGCAAAACGTCTAAGAGATCACATATTTAACCACTCAGTCGCATTTCTGGCTTGACTCAGAATTAACAATTTTATTAGTTTTATTAAATTATTTACAAATGTAAAAATTAATATTATGCTTGTATATATAACATTTTTCAAGTTATGTTAAATGGCAGCTAAGAACCTTAAGTAAGAGTTTAAATTAGCAGGTGTCAGTCTAGCCAATACAATTTATACAGAGATAGAGAACCCTGTGTACAACCTAAACATTGTCCCCATCTGAAATTGTGTTTTAGCCGCATTAATATTTCAAGAACGCAAACGTTTTAACTTCTGAGAAGAGATTACTATTTCTACTGCATATTAAGTATTAAAATGTAAAAGGATAAAAAAGACAAAATGACTCTTGCCTATATTTATTAGTCAATTGTGGGTAACTAAACAATTTCAGAATGCTTGAAAAAAATATTACTTTTGTCTTAAGTGTTTAAAAGAATTGCCTTGAGTTAGAGAAAAGGGCCTGATTTTAGTCTGTGAAAACTGTTCTACTTAAAGCGGTTATATACATGTCGACTATTTCAGCGCTGATGCTTTCAGCACTGTCACGTGTTGTTGACTTCCTATTCGGTGACGAGTGCAACCAATGCATTGTTCACTTCATGAGCAGTGATGTCAAGGTAATGGCATATGACTGCTGAAGTGGTCATGCACTAACCACTGAGTACAAAGTCAACAGAGAGCGGTGACCACTGTTGGTATAGTCAGTGCTAGAAGGACAGCAAGTATAAAGGAGAGATTTTTTTTTATCAATTACACATGTCTAGCCTACTTTTAATTTCAAGTGGGGAAACCCCTTTAAGGAACAGGCTGAGCTGAAGCATGCTAGATATGGACAAAAGTGTAGGGGTATGTTCACACGGCACATTTGCAGAGCATATTGCGATGCGTAATTGTGCAGCCATGCACCCGAAGAACGCCCCGCAAACATGGTAATTGAGAGCTATGACTACCTCTCGTCTTCCCTGATGCATATTGCGCACCGGGAGAAAGAAGTGACATGTCACTTCTTCCTGGTTTAGAAAGCATGACTCAATGGGAGCTGGCACAGAGTGCTTTAAAAGTATGCGCTGGCCAGCGCGTATTTCTAAAACATTCGGTGTATTGCACGTACAGAACCCGCTGCAATACGCAGTGTGAACATAGCCTTAGAGCTTCTGAATAAAGAAGCAATTTGGTAATTCCATATTCTTCTGATGGAGGATTATCTACTCATAAATGACTCACTTAAAAGGCATATGACACGTCCTAAAATTTCTTCTGGCTCATAGCTCGCACAAGGAACGGGGAGATGGCTGTGGTTGCACAGTTCTTCCTGTTCAGTTCTATGGGACTTCCAAATGTAGCTGAGCACCTGTGCTTGGGTATGTTCAGAACTCCCATAGATACAAGTGGGGGAGAACTGCGGGGGCATGACTATCTCCCAGTTTTCTGATCCAATCTTATTGAGAGCTACAAAGTTAGCCTCAGAATGGTTTTGCATAAAGTCCAGATCCATTTAAAGCTAAATCATAAGATTGGAATAACCCTTTAAACATGTAGGCAAAGGTTAATAAACTATATTTCAAACTATATTTCTGTTCTGGTTTTACTTCATTGTTTTTTTTTTTTTTTTTCATTTTTTTCATTTTTACTCAGGAAGTGGCCAGCCTAGTCACTTTATTCCCTTCTTTGTCCTTTGAACAGGATGGGAGCTTACTGCTCAGTCTCCAGTTCTATATTTTTTACTGAAAAACCTTTGACCCTTTAGTCCTAACCTGAAAGAAGCCTTGTGCCATAATGTCAGGTCTGCAGAACACATATCTGTATATTTACATTGACAATAACTGTCAGATTTCTCTGGATTTACAGAATATTTTAGTGATAACAGTAAGTTTCCTGTATCAAAGAAGCTTCAGCTTATGAAAAAAAGCTCTGATAGCTCACATTTGTAGCCAAACATCTTGCATGGATAGTGTCATTGTTTTTCATAATACCTCCATCACCAATGTCTCTCCAGCAGCCACAGCTAGAAATAAGAATTAGCAGAGCTAAAATATCTGTGAAAGCTGTAGAACGACCCACAGTCTTCCCTGAAAGTGGGAGCCTGCAGCTGTCAGTAAAGGGGGAAGAACAGCTTCTGTGAGAACAGCCAGATGGGAAAACCCCTTTAAGAAAGTTACATTCCACCATTTTTAAGATAGTGATATAAATGCAAAGATAGATGTTACATGCAGAGATTTTGAATTAAGGTGCTCCTCCAATAACAAAAAGGCCATAATAGTTTGTTTTAGAAACATTGCCTTAATACTAAATACGAGCAGTGATAAATGACTTCATAATGTAATTTTCTCTAAGCAAGAGGAAAATAAATCATAGGGTTGTTTAGCATTTGCCTTCTTAACTTCAAATAGTTTAAAAACTATAAAGACATTATTACAATACTCAAAAGAGAACAAAATGTAGCTAGGGGGAGTTAACCTAGCTATGGAAATAGCCAGTATAAATAACCATTACTATCTCCTGTTTGTAGATTTTTCTTTTTCTGAATTGGTTCATGCATATGGAAACCTAGCAACAATATTCTCTATAGCATGTGTAAAATGTTAGAATAAATCAGCCAAGTAAGCAACATTGCTTCCCTCCCGCATCTCCCTAGATACACAGAATAAGAAGTGGCTCCATTTTTGTACAAATCTTAAGGTATTTCCTCATACATTGTATCCGATGGTTACTGAGACAGCATACAGTGGATTCTTTTTCATCCTGTGAGATGCAGGCATTTTCTACTACATCCATCTTCTGTACAGAAATCTCTAGGATATGGATGATGTCTTCTAATGATTGTTTTCACCACAAAACATAACAGCTCCCAAAGGCCGAGGAGACACACAGGCTCGTATCCTGATGCTCCCAGTGACTGTACATTGTGTATACAGTTCCACAGCACTGCCTCATTTGAACTGATATTCGAAGTCGGCTCCGTGCCTAGGAGGTGTCAAGCCTTTGACAAACTGCTACTCATTTTAGCATTCAACAGTTCTTGCCATATTGATGACTTCTGTCTTTACGGAGTTATACTGTATTGAATAATACGCGGTTACTTCACCAATGACATTAGATATCTAGGATCTGATCGACTAATATACATTAAACGTAGTATGCTAAAATGGCTGCCCTCAAGGTGTACAGTGCAAGCTCTTACAGATAAGTCAGGACTCTGGTCTTCCTAAGTAATAATAGTGACTATATTTTAAAATTTGATTTATGAGAACCAGAGTATAATAAATATTACAAAATGCAAAAGTCATTCTTTCCTGGAGTATGCTGGTATCAGGATACAAACTCTACCTCCCCAAATGTTATGGGCCGGTTACACCTCTTTTTTGTCCCTGTTCATGATATTCATTAGGATATGGTGAAAAACAGTATCCTGAGGTATACCCTGGAGGAGCCATAAAGAACAATAGAGCATGTGTAGCACAATGAAGATGACCTTTCCTCTATTTTCATTATGTCTCAATTCTTATTCTCCTCAGGCATTATGAACACTAGCCTGAGGATGCCAGACAGGGGTCTCTGGCGAAACATATAGCTCCCACCCTCTCATGTTTTTTTAGTTATTGTTTTTTCTCCCTTTGGTTCTATTTCATTTATTCTCATAATAATATATCCTAAATTGGATTTTACTATTTAGCTTTATTTTACTTCATAGTATCAGGCACCAGCTACTAACCACTGTGTATGGTGTGCCTGCTTATATGAGAGGATATACAGATATACAGACTACTTCTATATACTATTTTCATTGTATAGAAGATTTGTGTCAGACCCATTAGCGTTGCTTACCATGTTTTAAGTTCTGGTACACAAAGGTCTAAGACTTTTCTTGTTGCTCATAGCAACCAATCAGAGCTCCCATTTAATTTCATCAGAGCACTATATGAAATGAGAGGGGCGCGCTGATTGGTTGCCATGGGCAACAAGTAAAGTCTTAGAGCAAGACAGTTTTCATACATGTGGCCCAACGTGTGTATATTTGGCAAATAGAGCAAAAATAATCCACATGAGACTAAATTTGCTATATTGTGTTATACATTGGAGACAGAAGAAAGAAAATGAGGTGTAAACAGCCCCTTAGCGATGTAATTCTGATTTATTTATTTATTTTATTTGATTAAATTTATGATTTGTCCTGCAAGAATATATTCCATATATTTTAATTTAACATGATATTAGTCCCTGCACGACATTGGACATATGAGTGCGTCCTGGCGATCATGCGGGCTTACAAGGGAGCTCCGCATGATTGCGACATGGGACCAGCGGTAAATTACCGCCGGCCTCATGCTGCATCACCCATGGCCTGAGTGAGCTCGGGAAGTGGGTGATTAACCCCTTAGCTCCAACAATCTATTAAGACAAGTATACAGCAAAAATACTGTGTACAAGTCTCTTTTTGTATGAGCGATCTGAAGATCACTCATACAATTCCCCATATTTGGTATCACTGCATGCATAACGACCTGCCCAATAAATAAGTCACATTAATTAACCCGCATGGTGAACGCCGTTAATAAAAACAAAAATAATCAAATAATTGTGATTTTCGTTCATCCTGCAGCACATAAAATGGCATAAAAAGTGATCAAAAACTCATATAAATGCCAAAGTTGTACCAATTAAAACATTGGTTAGTCCTACATAAAAAAGTCCTTACACAGCTCTGTATACAGAAAAATAAAGAAGTTATGATCATTACAAGATAGTGATGCATATATATTGTTTTACACAGTAAAAACACTTTTTTTTTAAAGTGCTTCAACATAAAAAAAACTATATAAATTGGGTATTGCCATAATTGTATTGACCCACAGAGTAAATTAACTTGTCATGTACACTGCATGGTGAGCTCTGTTAAAAACAAATATAAAAACTAGTGTTGAGCGATTGCGTTGGCCATCGACATCGGGCGATGGTCGATAGTCGACCATCATCGACCAGATAGTCGATAGTGAGCAGTCGATTATGAGCGATGACCATTAAAGTCTATGGGGAGAGCAACAACACCTTCATTCTTACACCCAAACAGGGCTGGAGAAGTTGGAATTAACATCCACAACAGTCAAATGGATATGTGCTACATCTTAGGCAACACACTTAGGTTATAAAAGCCACAGAAAAAAAAACACACAACATTCACTATCCTTGTCTTGTACCACAGCATGACCCTTAAACCTGCATCACCCACAAATTAAAAAGTGCCAGAAGGCAATATGATTTGAACCATCATCTTACTTGAACTGGACATTGAATATCACTGTCCTAAACGCAGCATGAGCCCCAAACCTGCATGGCCCCCAGATTTAAAAGTGCCGGAAAAAGGAGTCTTTCAACCACCATTGTAGTTGAGCTGGACAATGACTATACATGTCCTGGGCCACAGCAGGAGCCCCAAACCTGCATGACCCCAAATTCAAAAGTGCCGAAAAAGGAGTCTTTCAACCACCATTTTAGTTTCACTGGACATTGACATATTGCCTGTACCGCAGAATGCCATTAAAAACTGTCTTTACCCCCAGATTCAAAAGTTTTCGGAAAAAGGAGTCTTTCAACCACCATTTTTAGTTTCACTGGACATTGACTATACCTGTCCTGGGGCCCCAGCATGAGCCCCAAACCTGCATGACCCCAGATTAAGAAGTGCCGGAAAAAGGAGTCTTTCAACCACCATTTAAGTTTCACTGGACCTTGACTTTATCTGTCCTGTACCGCAGAATGACCATTAAACCTGTCCCGATCCCCATATTCAAAAGTGCCGGAAAAAGGAGTCTTTCAACCACCATTTTAGTTTCACTGGACATTGACTTACCTGTCCTGGGCACAGCATGAGCCCCAAACCTGCATGACCCCAGATTAAAAGTGCCGGAAAAAGGAGTCTTTCAACCCCCATTTTTGTTTTTACTGGAAAATTGACTATATCTGTCCTGTACCGCAGAATGACCATTAAACCTGTCTGACCCCCAGATTCAAAAGTGTCGGGAAAAGGGGTCTTTCAACCACCATTTTAGTTTCACTGGACATTGACTATACCTGTCCTGGGCCACAGCATGTGCCCCAAAAACCCGCAAAGACCCCAGATTAAAAAGTGGGCCCGGGAAAAAGGGGTCTTTCAACTACCATTTTTTTGTTTCACTGGACATATACAGTCCCTGTCCTGGGTAACGCTTGCCCCTCCGTATGAGTGCGGACCAATTGAGCTTCACTTGGAAATACTGGTGGTTAACGCTCCTGTTCCACCCAGGTGCCACTTTTTAGGCATTCTTTTTTTAAATTTTACTCAACGTGCTGAGGAAAATTGTTTTTGGGTACTTTGTTTTTGTCCGTGCTCCAAAACCCCCTTTTCCCTTAAATTAAACCTACATCTGGTCAATTTTTCCATTTTACCTCCTTGTACAATTAGAGGTTTTTTTTTAAAAAGCTATTTTGTACATGCAATTTTTTTTAGTAGTTTAATTCTAAAAAAACACTTTTTAAAAAATAGGAGGGAAACCCCCAAACCATGTCTTTGTTTTTTTTTTTAAAATTGTTTTAAAAGGGGTTGGGCCCAAATTTACAGGATTGTAGCTATTTTAAAAGATCTTGCAAAAAAAAAAGTCTTTTTTGAAATTTTATGTGTCCATTAACATGCCCTTTCCTATTCCTGTTTCGGGACAGCCCCATCCCCCTTGAGCCATTTCTTGACAATTGTAAAGGGAAAACAAAGGGTCTGTTAGAAACAACATTTTTTTATTTTTGAACCTTTTAAGTATAGCTGCATTTCAAAGAAAAATTTCCCCAAAAAAATTCAAAGCATGACCCTTGAGCCACTTTGGAAAATTTTGTGAAGAACAAAGGGTCTGTTAGAAACAACTTTTTTTTTTAATAATAGGCCCCTTAGTATTGCTGCATTTAAAAAGCACCCATGCCCCAAAAAAATTAAAAAAATAAATTCTCACCCACTTTTAAAAAATTGTGGGGGATAAAAAATCCCCTTTAGAAGCCCTTTTTCTGTTCAAAGGACCATGATTATTGCTGTATTCACGCAACATAAAATTCAAAAACCACTGAAAATTTGGGGAAAACTTAAAAGTTAAAAAGTGGGGAAAAAATAAAAATACTGTTTTGTCATAAAAATTTTGCTGTCTTTTAAAGTCTCCTCACAGAAAAACCCAAAGCAAAAAAAAAACTTTTGGGGGAAAAGAGAAAAAAAATTGCGAAAAGAAATGTCATTTTAAAAAAAAAAATTTTTAAAGGGACCATTTCTGTTTGAAGGGAATGTAAAGTAGCCGGGCAACTAATCGGTGCCCTCGGCAATTGGGGCCAAAAATTTTCATCAGAGATCCATGCCCTGTTTTCACCCTTGTAAAAGGGTCAAACGACCACATTATCTGTGGAAAGGGAACCCGTTTGCCCTGAAAATGACTCCCCCAGCTGTGGGGAAAGGTCCCGTCAGATATGACGTGGCTGCTGGGCGGGACAACACCTCTAGGGCGTGGCGACCCAGCTCGGGCCATTTGCCCCATTTTGGATACCCAGAAGTCTTTTGGGGGCCCCGGGAAAACACTTTAAAAAACATCGGTGTTGAGCGCGATAGTCGGGGCCCCCAATGATCTTAAGCTGGTCTCTGTGTGTTGGATGTGTGCCCTGCTTGCATGGGTTGGTGAGGTGGAAAACCCAAAGATTCCCAGAGGTCCCCCATTAGGCTTCTGCCCCGGGCCTGTGTGCTGCCGTCGCCTACTTGGAAATCTATGCTTTCACGTGTGATGTTTTTTCCCCCGGGGACTTTTTGGGAACCCTTTGAAGCGGAAGAAACAGTTTTTCCCCAGTTGATCAATCGCAAGGTCAAAAATTTCCCTTGCATTTTACTCTTTTTTGGGGGGGTGGAAGGAAAGTGCTGGGGTTTTTGTTTTGAAACCGGGGGATCCAGGAGGGTGGCCACCCAGTAACTGTTGCCCAAATTTTTGAGGGCCCTTTAATGGAGTTTGTTGGAGGAAATGGGGCATCCAAGAAATCATGTGAGAGATGTACCCTTTTTGTTTTCCCCAAAGCCTCTGGGTCGGGGGCACTAGCAAACTGATTTTCCCTTTTTCCTTCCTCCTCCCCCTCAAATTGGACCCAACCTTTTTCCCAAAAGGCAGGGACGTGGGTTTAACGTGGGGTTGTCTAGGAATCCTCCTCCTCCTCCGCTCCCCCGGGGCACACTTCAACACAGCCCTGACTTGCCTGGGGATGATGCACCCTGAGAGCTAAAGGGCGCACCTTGCACTAGCTCTGGACCCGAACCACTCCCTTAATGAAAAACCGATTAAAATTGTAAAACTGTGGGGCCTTGGGGGATTTGAGGGAAAAGGGAAAGGCCCCGTGTCCGCATCTGTGCCCGTCTCCTCCCTCCGTCGCGGGAGGGGGCCCTGTTGTTTCAGAGTGTCCCCCCGATCGTTCCAGAACTAAGTAACCCCAATGCTCATGCTGACAAGGGCATTTTTTCCGCATGCCCATTTTGGGGGCTTATTAAAAAACTGGACAAGGAGGGTTTGCGACCCTCTTTCACCTCCCCTCCACTCTGGGTTTGGCTAAAAACCCCCGGGGTTTCCGCCCGCTGCTTGTCAGGCCATGTGTCACTTCTTTCCCGCATAATGGCTTGCGCTGCTCCCACAATTGGGGGAGCTTGTGGGGGGTTGGAAATTTCCAGAATTTTTGCCACGTCAAACACTGGGGAGGGTTAAATGGGGAGGCCGAGCTGACGTTTGCAACGAGCCAGGCGGGCGAAGCGGGGTTTGGCAACGGCGGAAGTGGAAACTTAAAACTTCGACCCTTCCCTTCAGCGGCAGTCCAGCCCCGGGGAAAACTCTTTAAAAATTTCTGGATGACAAGGTTCATGACATGTCCCCGGCAAGGGAGGGTTGCTCCCACCCTACCGATCAAAGGGGCGGCCAGCAGATTTCCCCCCGTTTTGCCCCCACCCCCTTTGCTTGGCACAAGGCCCTTTGTCCCCCAGCCAGGCTAAAGTTCGTTGGGGGAGACCCGTCCACAGTCCTGGACCTGTGTGTGGACGGCCCCCAAGACAGATTAATTTCAAACGGCCCTGGTTTCTATGGGCACAGGATGCCCCCCAGAGGCCCTTTGGGGGGGAAAAAAAACCCTGCACCTCCCTGCGGTTTTAAAGGGACCGTGCGCCGAGCCTCAGAGCCCCCGTCCCCCCGAGACATCCACCAGCTCACCAGTGAGCTGTCAAAAGGGGATTTTGGGGCCCTTGGGCCATGCTTACTAGCCCAAAAGGTGTCGGTGGTCGATGGATTTTTCCCGGGCCACAGATGCAAAAAACGCGTTAAATTTTTGGGAGGGACACGTGGCTGGCCGGGGCAGGGACGGTTTTTTTGGCAAAAGAAATGCCTGTGGGCCCATCGGTTTTGGGGGGCGGGGAAAGGGGCCCCTGATGTGGGGGGAACCCTTCTGTGTAAAAACCAGGGGAAAAAAGGAAATTTCCAAGGCCAAAACCCTGGCAATCCCGACATTTCAGGCTTTTGGCTTTGGGATGGTTTGGGTTAAAATGTTTTTTTCTGCTCCCAAAACCCGGGAAAAACAGAAGGCTGGCTGCTAGACTGGCCGCTGTACGGGGGTGCGGTCGTTTTAAAAAGGCCCGGGAAAGGAGGGGGGAGGTTTGGCTTCCCGGGGGTGCTGGTGGTAATTGGGCCAAAAGGGGGAGGTGAAGCGGAGGTGTTTCCCCGATCATGACTTGGAGAACATGGGGAGTGAGGAAGCTTTTTTGGTGGCGGAGGAGGAGGGGGGCAAGGGGACAGTTTGGTTTTTGACAGTGGTTGGAGGCCCGGTTTGGTTCCTGGCCTTTTTTGGCCAAGGTGTTGCCTCCCTTTCAACTCAAGGGGATTCGCCTGGGTGTGACTTGAAAAAGTTTGGGGGTGGTTTTAAACCCCCTAAGGTTCTTTCTTAATTTGCGTTTTGGCCCAAAGGGGGATATTTACCCTCGCTGGGGAATAAAAGGGTTTTGGGCAAAGAAGGCCCCGGCTTGGGGAAGGTCCGGACCTTTTTGCGGCGATAAACGAGGAGCGGGGTTTGGGGCCTTTCCGTGGCTGGCGGAATTTTATCAGCGTTCTTTTGCGACCGCCCCCTCCCTTTTTTTGGCGGAACCCGTTAAAGATCACTATCCCATGGTCTTCCTCCTCGTCCCGTATTTAAGCGCTCGCAACCAAATTCTGCTTTAAAAGACCCCTGTTTGGGGTCCGCAATGTCGTCATCATCATCATCAAAAACAGGTGACTTCGTGTTCCCGACATTTTGCATCCAGGGGGTGTGGGTAACCCAAAAAAGAGGGACTGCAAGGTGTTGCCGAACCCCCCGGGATTTTTGCCGAAATTTACCCGGCCCTTTCCCTTTTCCCCCCTTGTTTGGCATCAGTAACTTTGGGGGTTCAGAGCAGAGAAAATCATCCTCTTTGGGCCCCTTGATCTTTTTAAAAATGGGCCCTTTTGACCCCAACCGATTTTTTTCATCAAAGAGGTCTTCGAAAATGGATTATTTCCCCAGTGGTGGGGTTACCCAGTTGACAATTTGGGGTGTTCATTTGGGGGGATGCTGAGACGAATTTTTGGCCCTGACTGGGGGGACGAGGAGGTAAGAATGCTGGGTGCAGGTTGCATTAACCCCGAAGGACAGAATGGCGACCTTTTCGTTAATGAGATTAAAAGGGCCCTTTACCCCGCGATGACAGGCCTTTACGGTCCCGCAAAATGGGGCAATCCGCTGGCATGGGTGTTGTCGCCAGCACTGGAAGGAGAAACTTCTTCGTACTCTACCCCCATGCTACCCCCCTCTTTGCTCGCTTACCCCCTGGAAATTTTTCTCCCTGTTTTAAAAAAATATAAAAAATTTGAGAAGGTTTGGAAGAGTTTTGGGGAAAATCTCTTATTAAAAAGGGGCGGGGGAAATCACGTATTTTCAAATCCCCCCAAATCAAAACAAAAATTTCTGGATTAAATATAACCTTTCAAAGTAGATCTATCAACAAAGGGCCTGGCCCAAAATGAAAAAACAAATATTGAAATGTTTTTCGATAATACAAGGTATTTTTGGCACCCATTTAATTTTACCTGTGGTGATATAAAAATTTCTGTATTCAAAATTTTTAAATGCAAACTGCCTCAATGAACAAAGCTGTTAGTGCGGGCCCAAAATAAAAAAACACGTATCTTTTGTATTAGGGTAATACGAAATTTTTTGGCCCTTTCAAAATTTAATGTGGTGACCATAAAAGACTAGATTAAAAATTTAAAGGGCAAGGTGGATATATCAAAAAGGTGGAATGGGCAAAAAATTTAAAATGAACACCTATCTGAAAAGTATACTGATAAAAAAAAAATGGAGGGTTTTTCCCTAACAAAGGGGACCTGCAGTTACTAGAAAAAAGTGTATCCAAAAAAAGTTAAGGCTGCCCAATTTCCCGGAAATTTTCAAAAGCAAATGTTTAAAAATAAAGCTATTGCAATTTCAATGTCTAACTAAGTCTTTGGGGAACCCCTTTTTCCAGTATTCTTTTAGGTTTTTCTATTCGTATAATTCAAGATATTTTTTGGGACCTTTCCAAAATTTATGTGGTGACTACAAAAATTTCTGGATTCTAAATTTTAAATGCAAGGTGGATATATCAACAAAAGTGGAATGGGCAAAATTGAAAATGAAAAACCTTCTGAAAAAGCTTTCTGATAATAAAAGTTGAGTTTTGCACCTAACAAAGAGAAAATGCCAGTTACTAGAAAAGATGGTATCCCATAAAATTCAGGGCCCGCCCCAAAATCCCGGAAATATTTCCCTTTTGAAAAAATGTTAATAATAAACCTAAATTTCAGGGGGCCCAAAGTCTACCTTTAAATTTTTGGGAACTTTATCCCGTTTTTTTTTATAAGCTTGTTATTCTTTTAATACAAGATTTTTGGCACCCTTTTAATTTTTACCTGTGGTGACTACAAATTGCTGGGGTTCTAATTTAACTGCAAGGTGGGGTATAAACAAAAAAGTTTGGAAATGGGCAAAATTGAAAATGAACACCTATCTGAAATTTTTACTGAAAAATAAAAATGGAGTTTTTTCACCCAACAAAAAAGACCCGCAGTTTTTGGAAAAAATGTGTTCCCATTTAAATTCAGGCTTTCCCAATATCCCCGGAAATATTTCAATAAAAACTGTTAATAATTTAAAACTATTGCAGGGGCAAAGTTTACACCCAAGTCTTGGTAAAATTTAAACCGATTTTTTAGGTTTGTCTATTCTATAATACAATATTTTTGGCCCTTTTTAAATTACCCGTGGTGGGCTACAAAAAAATTTCTGGATTTAATTTAACTGCAAGGTGGATAAAATCCCAAAAAAAGTGGAAAGGGCAAAATTTAAAAAGAAAAACCTATTGGGAAAAGCATTTCTGGGTAATAAAAAATGGAGTTTTGACCTAAAAAAAGAAAAACCCGCAGTTTCTAGAAAAAGAGTGTATCCTAACATAAGTTGGTGCCAAAAATCCAGGAAATTTTTTTCAATAGAAAAAATGTTAATAATAAAACTATTGCCCGTGCAAAAGTCTACACTTTAAATTTTTGGTGAACTTTATCCAGTATTCTTTATAGAGCTTGTCTGTGTTCGCCCCGTGGGCCCCCCTCCTTCCCCTCCCCCCGTGACTTTACAGCGGGAGATGCTCCTTTTAAAAAATTTTCTACCCAATATTTTAAAAAACTTCCCAAACTCTAATCTAACTAAAATTTTAAGGATCACAGCAAAATAGGGTTTTCTGTGGGAAAAAATATAATAATTTCGCTGCGCTGTTTGGCCACAGGGAGAGGCCCCGTTTCCCTTTTGCCCCTTTTGGGTGCTGAGGGGACATGAGGCTGAACGGAAAGTGTTCTAGTAAAAGGGTTTATTTTGATTTTTCCAGCCAACGCAACCATACAAAACCCCGTTTATAAAGGTTTTCCACAATCTCACCCCGCTCTATTTTTGTTTAAGGGTGATTTGCTGGCCGCCAAAATGACAGGGGAAACGCCCAAAAAAGGCGCGGGTTTAAAAGATGATGCACAGATTTTAACCCAAATTATCGCATGATTAAAAAAAACCCATTTACCATAAAAAAATTTTGCCATTTCAACTTCGTCGATAATAAACGCTCAACACTAAAAAAAAACCCCCTTTCTAGGATTGCCGTATTTTTTCACCCCGCCTTCCCAAAAAATGGATTTTTAAAAATGATCAAAAAACCTTGTTCCCCCCCCAAAATGATACCCAAAAAAAATTTTCAACTCATCACCCAAAAAACAAAACCCCCACATTTTCCCCCGTACCAAAAAATATAAACTTTATGGTGTCAGACTATGGAATTTTTTTTATTCAAAAAAAGTGTTTTCCCTTTTTTAAAAAAAAGTGTTTTTTTTTGTGTAAAAGCATACAAAATAAATACAAATTGTGTATTGCTGTAATCATATCGACCTGCTGAGTAAAGCGGATGTCTCTTATACCGCACGGTGACCACTGTAAAAATAAAAATAAACTACCAGGATTGATGTATTATGTTAAAAACGCCTCACAAAAAAAATTAAATAAAATTGATCAAAGCATATATGACCCCAAATAAAATAGGACAACATAAAAATGCAATTTTTACAGACCTATTTTTACTGTGTAAAAGTAATGACATAAAAAACTATATAAAATTTATATAATTGTACCGACTCCCATAGTAAAGTTATCCTGTCATTTACACTGCACGGTGAACGCTGTAGAATTGAAACCCAAAAAACAATGCCAGAACTGTTCCCTCCCACCCCCATTTTCAGGGTCCAAGACTTAAAAAAAAAAAAAAAAAAAAAAGGAACACCTGTACACCTAATACACCCCTAGATGAGATTCATGAGGGGTGGGGTGTTGAATCCAGAGTGTGGTAACTTCTGGAAGGTTTCACCTATTCTGGTACTTTGTGAGCTTTGCAAATGGGACATGGCACCCACCAAAGTCTGTGTTCCAAAAGCGAAATAGCGCTCCCTCCCTTATACGCCCTACCATGCGCCCAAACAGCAGTTTAGGCACATATATATGGTATTGCCGAACTTGGGAGAAATTGTGTAACAAAACTTGGTGTGCTTTTTTTCCAGGATTCTCTGTAAAAATTAAACATTTTCAGCTAAAATTGTTGTAAAAAAAAAGTCTTCATATTCACAGCCTAAGGTTAAATATATGTGTGAAACACTGTGGGGTCAATATACTCACTACAAACCTGGTTATATTCCTTGAGGGATGTATTTTCCAATATGGGATCTTTTTAAGGGTGTTTAAGTTAAGTTTTAGCACCTTAGGGTGTATGCCAACCTGAAATGGCGCCTAAATAAATTCAAAATGAAATTGAGACCCCAGAGTCCAGTAGGTGCTCCTCCTACTTTGGGGCTTGTGGTTGAGCCAAATAATGCATTAGGGCCACATATGGGATATCTCTGAAAATTTCAGAATCTGGGGAATCAATATTAAGGGCCACATGTATGAAACTATTTAGGTCTAAAACTCACTCTTTTGCCCATAGTAACCTATGGCCAAAAAAGTGAATTTTAGACCTAAACAGGTTCATACATGTGGCCCTAAATTTCATTTCCCTGGCTATTGTGTTCTTGTGAATTATGGATAAGAATTGAAAATCTGCAAAAAAAAGTGAAACTTTGACATTTCACCTCCACTTTTCTTTAATTCCTGTGAAACAGCAAATGGGTTAATAATCTTCCTAAATGCTGTTTTGAATACGTTAAATGGTTTAGTTTCTTAGATTAAGTCATATATGGGGGTATGTAACATACAGGTCAATCAAAGTTACATCAGAACTGGACTGGTCTCTAAAAAAATGTATATTGCAAATTTTCGTGAAAATTACTACTAAATTTCTAAGCCCCCTAATGTCATAAAAAAGACATCTAAAAAATTATGACAACCTACAGTAGACATATGCTAATTGCTAGTTAAAAACTATTTTGAGTGGAATAACTATCTGTCTTACAAGCAGAAATTTTTGAAGTTTAAAAATGGTAAATGTTTTACATTTTTCTCAATAATTTGAGACTTTTGGATCAAAACTTCTTACTAACTTAAAGCACAATGTGTCCCGAGAAAACCATCTCTGAATCACAGAGGTAAAAGTGTCAAAAAGTTATTCTCACATAAAGTGACACATGACAGATTTAAAAAAAATGGGGCTCTGTCAGAGAGGCCAAAACTGGCTGCGGCGGTAAGGAGTTAAACAGTTAAACATGTTATCAAGGATTCATGTACAGTGGTCCATTTTCTTACAATGGCTTTAGGATACAATATTTTCAACATAGGGTGGTTATTCCTGGGACATTGTATGTTGATGGAAGATCACAAATCTTTTACTTGCAAAACATCTGTATTAGTGAGGTTCATGCAGTGGTTATCAGTCTAGTGTCAGTCTCTTTAGTACAGTGCAGTATTACATGTCCTGTACTGTTCCTCACATGTTCCAGGATGAGTGGCTCCTTTGGGCAACACGTAAGGGCCCCATTTTTTTTTATTCTGGTACATGAAATACCAAGCACATGAACCAAAAAATCTCCTATCATCAATAGAGAAAGTAAATTTCCTGCAGCTTTCTGATGTTATATGTGAGGACTTGTTTTATCTGGCTTAGTTATCTGATTCATTTTCTTTATTCTTCATTTTACATTGCATAGGGTGACAATTTGGGGTTATAGAACCAATTACCAGTTTTCCATATACTTAAAAAGGTTTTCTCACCATGCTGTTTCGCAGTGTCACAAGCAGCTTTACACCCACTCTGCCTTTCCCAGGCTGTGGGTGGTTCTCTAGCAGTGATTAGCATATTTAGCTCCATTATAACTAGCTGCGAAGTTATAAAGACTTAAAGGGGTCGTCTCACTACAAGGATTGCTTTTTATGTTAAAGATCTTGCATAAACAAGTCACTTTGCAATATATGTCCACTACCAGTGTCCTACCTATTCTGAGATATCCCCTCTTTTATGGGCTGCATCCGCTCCTGTGGTCGCTATAGCTACAGCCGTTTGATCTCTCATGATTAGGCTGCCAGCACTGGTTTTGCTATAGCTACAGACCTGGCTTCTACTGCAGCCTAGTAGAAGCCAGTAAACAAGCCCCTGAATTCAAAGTGAAACCAAGAAAACAGGACTGTGGTAACATGAATCAATGTAGTGAGACAACCCCTTTAAGTGCAGGAGATTAATTTTCTGTAAACAAAGTGACAAGTGTTCTGCAGAGTGAAAACAATTGCTTATCTATAAACAAAAGCTAATCTTGTTAGAGATAATGGGCCACATGTATGAAAACTGTCTTGGTCTGAGACTTTGTTGCCCATAGCAACCAATCAGAGTACCCCTTACATTTCATCTAGTGCTCTGAAAGAATGAAACGGGCGCTCTGATTGCTTGCTATGGGCAACAAAAAAGTCTTAGACCAAGACAATTTTCATACATGTCCCCCAATGAGTCTGCTCTGAGAGTGAGCTCTGTCCATGGTGATGTCACTCTCTGCTGTGTCTAATCAGGAAGGAAGATATAGACAGACAACCATAGAAACCTGAGTGCACTCAGAGCAGATAAAATCTCTCTTTTCTCAAGAATAAGGTAAAATCAAAAGACCAATCTATTAAGAACAAGTCTTCAACTACCTATCCCTACATGTTGAAAGCTAATCTTTATAGTGAGAAAACCCTTTAAGGTTTCAACATACAGTGACTGTCGCAGAAAAATATTGGAACCTTTGCTGACGGAGATTTGGATTATTAATTATTAAGACGTCTGCCTGAAATAACCTGCATGGGTTGTGTAACATTTTATGTAATATGCACTTACGTTTCTCACAGTAATTTTACTGATGTAGCAAAGATAAAGGTGACAGATAAAGTACCATGATATCATGGCATAAAAAGTTATCTGAACTTTTTAAATATTCTTCAATGACTTTTGAATAATACATTTTTATTGACTTTTTCAAAAACATTTTACAAGAAGAAAGGTTTCCCAACGCAATGGAATAAAAGGAAACAAAGTAAACATGAATAAAAAGTAAACTAAAAATGCCTGCCATGGTTAAGTAACTTTCCATCTATCCATAAGGAAAGGAGGAATGGAGTTATGAATGTAGGGCTAATAGATATGAGAGAAATTGTAATAAGATTCAACAAATACACAAAGTGAGATCTGTCAATGAAGAGGTGACAAAACAACTTTATAAAATATTTGGAGCCTGTCCAAACCTTCCATTTATTCTCTGCCTGAGCTACTAAGTGGGGTGGAATTTCCAAACACGTTTCAAATTGAAATTGAAAATGAATCCTATCTATGATCTCAGAAAAATTCAGAAATTCTGTAGACTTCCAATGTAGTGCTATCACTAATCTGGTAGCAACAAGTAAATGGAAAAGAATCGTCCTGAAGGAAACATGTCATTTACTTAGGATGAGATGTATGAATCCTGGCGCTGACAGGCCAGTTAATAGCTTTAAGACAGTGTAGAATGCACCAGAATATAAGAACTTGTTCTTCTGCAGGTCAGACATTCAGGCGTATTGAGTGCCACTACAATAACTCGGGCTCAGCACTTTGTTATGTGCCTGATACTGAAATGCGCTAATTTAAAAATATAGCAAATGGGCTGAAAAGATGCCAGACTTCTGGCGCAACCCTGTTCATACATGTCCCCCTATGTCTTTTGGTTTATCTCTTTTAGGAATGGTAGTGAACGTAACATTTCTGGAGGGGTGGATTTATTTTGGATAATAGATTGATAAATCGAAGCCATATAGGAAAGAGGAGTAGAGTTAAATAGTCTATAATGTTTGTTGACAAGACCATCTGAGCCTGGGGTTTTGTTTAATTTAGAAGAATTAATAGTATTTTCAATAGTAGAGCTTGGGGCATTAAGTCGGCCAAGGTCTGGTTCGGAAATAGAAGGAAGTAACACTATTTAGAAAATCTACTATTATATCTTTACTGATTGGTGTAATATTAGGGTAATTTTTTAAATTATAGAGGGATAGATAATAATCTGCGAAAGAGTTAGCTATAAGTTGGGGGTCTCGAATTTTGGTCTTATTAAGGGGAAGAAAGAAATGCAATCTTGGAGCATATCTGCAAAGTTTTAACTGCTCTTGCTAGTAATTTAGTTGGACGTTCCCCTTGAATATAAAAGTTCCATTTTAATCTAACTACCTGAGCTTCATGTTTTCTCAAGAGATGGTTCCTTAATAAATTTCTTTGCTCAGCCAATTTATTTTTAATGTCGAAAGAGGGATTTTTCTTAAAGTCAACATCTAAGGTTTTAATCATATCTAGGATTTGATTTATTTTTGATTCACAGAGTTATTTTTCTCTAGCTGGAATCTTCATGCATATAGCTCTAATGTAAGCCTTGTGTGCACGCCGGAAGGATTCTGTGGAGGATGCGGAGGGGGCATTAATGTAAAAGAAATATTTGAGTGTTGAAGTAACCTCTGCAACTGCTGTAGAGGATTTAAGCATAAAGTGGTCTAGTCTCCACAGAAAGGTGGAGTGAGCAGGGATAGAATTTAACATACAGAGGTAGATAAAGGCCTATTTCAGCGCGATTTAGCTGTAGGAGAGAGCGACTATCCACGAAGGAGAAATCTATTCTGGAGTGTGTGTTTTTTGATGCTGAATAAAAAGTGTAGTTCTTTTGTCCTGAATGTTGATACCTCCAGGGGTCATGTAGATTTTCTTCTAGGTTGAAATTTTCAAGTTCTATTGCATGACGAGCACGTCCAGGGGATCTATCCAATTGTTTACCAATTTAAAGTTTCCACGCACAACCAAGCCTCCTCTACAAAGTTTCTGTGCTTTAGAAATACGATACGATAAGATTTAACAAATTAGAGCTGCCCTTCATTTGGTGCATAGAGTGTTAAAATAGTATAAGGTCTAGAATTATGTTCACATTGTAATATAATATATCTGCTTTTGGGATCAATAACAGAATCAACAAAGTAAAGGAGACTGAATATTTTACCAATATAGCTAATGGGGCCAATTATTTTCTTTTGAGCATAGTCCCCATTGAGAGGTCAGGATAAATTTAAATATTTCTCAATCTATCTGGGAGTTATACCTTCTTCCATATGGCTTTAAGAAAATTATCTTTGGCGTGATGAAAGTGTATTTTGCTATTGCATTTCTAGAAAGGGAAAGAGAGCAATATTTTTAGGCTTGGGGAGGTGTTGAATCCGGTCCACTGTGGCTTATTTATATTGAAAATGTCCATGCAGCATGTGTGTTAAAGTACAAAGGGTACTCACCAAGATAATAAGTAGTTTTCTGGTAGGATTTAAGGAGTCAGGCTTGCATCATTAGAGAAGGGGACTCCCTGTTTTGTCACAGATGGAGCTCTCTAATGCAGAATTGTAGTCTGTAATGGAGGCTTGCAGACTTTAGCTGGGTGCTACCTTTGTATCTTCCTGGTATGTTCTCCGAGAACTGTGCATATAATTCAGAGGTTGTGGGGAGAGAGTTATTCCCGTCATTGATATACAATTACCCACTCTGATAAAAGATCTTGTGGCCTGAGCAGAGACAGGTAGTTATCAGTTGCAGGGCACTGAGTCTAAAATGGTGTCAGGATCAGAGAGTACATCTCCTCTTAACATGGTCCGCACTCAGTTCGAAATCAGTGGGTGTCACAGGGACTCACCGGACACTACGCCACAGCAGAGATGATTCAGATCACCAGGGTCACAGAAGATGTCTGCAGCCTCTGTTTCTTCTACCCGTCTGAAGCTGAAATATATCATGCTTTTTCCTCTATGTAAGAAGCGCAATGCTGTCTTTCCTGATAGTAGAAGGAGAGCACTATCTGTTCCACCACAGATTAGATCTGGATTTGGGGTGAGAAAAGGACTTAGTTGTGCTGAGTTAGGATATTCTCCCTGGAGCTCTCAGCTTAAGCTGCTGCTGCCACCATGCTTGTTCAGGCCACACCGCTCTCTTCAATGACTTTTGTTATGAACTAAGAACAGATAACACAGCTATGATAATGTCAGTTAAATGTTGCTACATCTGTATTATAAAAAATTCTTCAGAAAAAGCAAGGTCATTTTTTTTATATATTTTTCTTAAACCGCTGCAAACTTGAAGCTCCAAGAGCAGAAGTATAGTAAAAAGAATATACTTCCTTATTGCTATGACACTACAGCAACCATAAACCATGGACCATTGTGCATCTCTGTTTTATTGCATAAAGCCTTGAGGAAGAATTGAAATATTTTCACTAAGCATCCTTTTACTTGCAGAAACATATGACTGCAGCAATGCAACGGAGATGCAATCCACTGTAAAGACATACTGCCGTCCTTAGGGCATGTGAAGTCTTACATTCATATCAGATTGACCAAAGCAAGCTACAGATTGACAGTTTTCGGAGTTGATGCTAAGAACTTTCAGAATAAAAAGTCAACTGGAATTCCAATTTCCGGGAGATGAGATTCTGGCTAGAACTCTAGCAGAAAATACAGGATGACTGAAAATAACTAGAACTTTTCTTGCAGTGTAAGTTTAACAAGGTCACACTACAGATTATGTGAAACATCATTCTTTCCAAAATTCAGTACCCACACTGCAAAGAAGTCAACAAAGTGTACAGAATATATTCTTACATATTCTTCATACGCTCATCTAGATAGGCTACTCCGTATAGAGAATTCATAGAGATCTATGAACTTATCTAACCTTTAGCACAAAATGTATTTCCTAAAATGATTAGATGAGTGATTTTTAAACTAAACCTAACAGGCATTTTATGCTGCCCTATCCATCAGCAGCATTTGATAGAGGGAGAGCAGCTGAGCTCTGTGATGCATAGGTTTACATGATTAGAAGAATATGAGTAAAAAGAAAACAAAATACTGATAGGACTCCTTAAGAGACAGTGGAAGTCCTGCTTATACCACCCACATACAGTGATTGACAGATTTGCCTGTATCAGTGTGTGCAAATTATCAGTCACTAGGATGGAGTAAGCTAAGCAGGATTTTCACTTTCTCTTACTTCTTACTCAGAAATTCAGCACTTAACAAAAAAATCATATAAACCTATATAATCAGAGAGCTCAGCTTCATTCCTCCTATCACATCCTGCCCTCAGATAAGAAAACAAAAAACACCCAACAGGTTCACTTTAAATCAAAACCAATTGATATCAATCATATTTCTTTAAATGATTCCTTTTACAGGACCAAACACAAAATAGTTGCTTCTTTCTTGTAAAGCCAAAGGTCCCTTGATCCTTAAATAAAACAAGTTTATAGCTGTACAAACATTCCAGGGAGATTTTTTTTCTATAAGACATTATTATAGTCACTATCTCAAGAGTCTAAGATGTCCATTTCCAAACCTCTATGACTATGATAAATCCAGGTCGATTGTACTGACTTCAGTCTTGCATAAACATGATGATTAAGGCAAACAGCTGGCAATAACCTTCTGCCACAACAATTTATAATAATCAAAATGTCCATTGTTTTATTATTAAGGTTAGAAGCCAGTGAATGTTCTCTTTCTATACATAATCAGAGCATAAGAGGCTAATAGAAAAAGTACTCTATAAAACTCCTAGGACTACTCTATATAAGCCAAAGTAGAGAGCTTCTAAAGAGAAATGTTTCTGCCATCGAGGACCGATAGAATCAGTACATTATGCATATGGCCATTGTCTTGGGTGGGCCACCATGAAAATGTAATACTTTTCTAGCATGGTTACTACTATTCTTAAGCAATCTACTTAGATGACATCTTATTAAGTGGTTATTAGAGCATAACCTAAGCCAGAAAAGCTCAATTCAAAATGGCTGTCTAAAAGGGATAGTTAAAAGAAAATAAAAAAAAACCAGTCAGACAGGCCAGAAGGGTTTTATAATAAATTAATTCTTAATGCCCCACAATAATGTCAGTGCTAATTGATAGTTCAAGTAGTGCAAGCTCATGTTTAGGCTAGTTGTATGAATGACATACCATGATTTAAAAATAGCAGCTTAATATACATCTAACATTAAGGGCGATATGTATGAACGGTGCTGCGCCAGAAGACTGGCGTCTTTCAGCCCGAGAACTAGAGCAGCTATATTTTTAATCAGATACACTCCAATATCAGCCACGTTACAGAGCGCCCATGGCGCTTTGTAATGTGTCTGAGATCGGGGGTCGTGCTGGAGGCGTGTCGCACTACAGCCGTACAAAGCTACACATTCATAGCTTCAGTACGGCAAATCCAGGCGCATTATTGCTGGAACAAGTAGACAACTTTAAAAGTGGTTTACCTGAGCCTGAAATTTTTTGTGCTAGAATGCGCCTGATTTATGACCCGCAGTAAAGCGGGTTCATAGATTGAGGCTACTATTGTGCACAATAAAATTGGTGTCTGGGCGGCAAAAATCATTCATGTGATCTATACCTAAAATTAACAATTTCTTGGGCATTTTTTTTTTATCATTCTAAGGTTCTAAGAACATTTTATAAACATTCTACCATTCCCAAAAACTAACCTGCCCAAGAATGCTACATTTCCTTAAAATAGTTGAATAGTTCTCAAAAACTTTCTTGAATTATTCTCAACAATGTAAACCATTTTATTCACTGTGACTATTTAATTCCCAACCTGGCAAATTGGTTATACTATTCTTGGGCTGGGGATTAATTTAAGACAACTCAAAAGTATAACCATATTTTTACAACATCCCAAACAGTTAAAGTTCTATTTTTATACTTTTATATGCTTAATTAGTTTAAATGGAAAAAAAAGAGACCAAGAAGTTGCAGTAGCAGTACAGAGAGGGTATACAAGAAATACTGTTATTTCTTATTTTCAAGTCACATAATATGTTCCTTCTGCCCCTGCCTTTTACTACCTGGAACAGAAAATAGAGAGTTTCTACAGACTGCAGGAGCACCTATGTATTGCATAGGCACCCATTATTTCCAATATCAGCCTATCAGCTCTGAAATTCCCAGCTCTTCTTATTGAAGTGACATGACTGCAGGAGATGCAATATAGTGCACAAGCCTACTCAGCTGGGTTGAAAGCCAGTGCTGATCAATTCTTTGTTTGTTAAAGATAACATACACTGTTCTCAAATTGCCATCCGTTCTGGTGACGTCACTTCCTGCTCTCCAATAAGACCAAGAGCAGAGGGAGGAGCGGAGTGTATCAGGGTAACCAGAGACACTTGTGCACACTCAGAACTGATAAAATCCCTCTTATCTCCTGACCAGGGAAAAATCAAAAGGGAATGTATTTGTAAATACATATGGAAAATTAATCTTTGTTGTGAGAAAACCCCTTAAAGGGGTTTTGCCACAATCTCATTTCATACCTCCTGCATCCAGCTCTTCAGCTCTGTGTGCTCAAAAGTATGCGTGTGTGATTTGTGTCATGTGACCCAGCAGGATGACATCACCAGGCATTTCCTCTCTCTAGTCAAAGAAAGGTCTGTTTATGTATAAAGCTGTGAGTAGCTGAGTTGTAAAGCTTTTACCTCACAGCACAAGGGTCCTAGGTTCAAATCCCTGTAGGAATCAAACCTGTGGATTTTATTTTTCTTTATCAATGCACAAACCTGATTGAGGTTTCTTTTATTTATTTGCACTGTTTGACTAATTACTAAGGAGTACAGAGGACAGAAGTAGAATGACAGCACCCGGGGTTTGAACACTCAGTAGCTGCCTGAGAGGAGAGGTGATATCTGAGCATGTGTGACCAGAACTGAGAAGCTCACAGCCCTGGGCGTATCCCCTGGAAAAGATCTGTAAACAATGGGTCACTAAGGGAGCAGCTAAAACAAAAACAGTGCAGAATTTTTAATAATAATGAATGGTGAAAATGTTTAGTATTTAGTTTGCAAGTTTCCCACATCAATTTTACTTTGTGGCAAAACCCCTTTAAAGTCTTCTTTTGGTTTATCTGAACATGCTTATGTCCTACAGTATAATCCAGCTAATACTACAGCCTAACAAACACTGTATTTTACTAAATTAGATAAAATACCTGTGGCACTGTATCACACATAGCAAATGCTTATTTAAGCTGGATTACTTTTGATTCAATGTACATTATTTAGTTATATTAAAATAAAATTGAGAAACACTACAATAAGTGAAGAGGAAATGTGGAATTTTTCTTCAGAACCCTTAATGTGTGATTGACAGTACAGAAGATATAATAAATTAGAGCTACAGTCATACAATTATAAGTTTAAAGAGTAAAGTAAGCAAAATATATAAACATTTACATCCATTGTGATAACACTAGTATGTAAATGAAACAGTCTGAAAAAGTTAATATTGTCTATTACTTCATGTATAGGGTTCAATATATAAAATGTCTACTGCGTAGGGCCATAAATACAATTTCTGGATAATAATAATAATAATAATAATAATAATAATAATAATCATCTTTATTTATATAGTGCCAACATATTCCGCAGCACTTTACAATTTGGACGGTGTGAGTACAGACAAAATAAATACATTGAACAATGAAAAGCTACTTACAGATGAGACACAAGGTGAGAGGCCCTGCTCGCAAGAGTTTACAATCTATTAGGGTGTACAGGAGAGACCAAGGGTAAGAAGTGCTAGATTTACAATGGTCCAGCCATGTGACATAAATATGGGGTTGTTATTCGTAGAATTCGGATGAACCTGCCACCCAAACAGTACATAATATACAGTTAAGTACGCTAGGGAGTGTGGGGGAGGGGGGTCGTGTTAGCATTAGGGATTCTGTAGGCCAGATGAGAAGATGTGTTCTCAGGGCCCTTTTTAAAACCTATAGGTCTGAGTTCCGGGGGGGAAATTGGAAGGAAAACAGGTTGGGGAGCGCTTTATATGAAGTGATGAGTTTATGTTGATCCTTACGTGGAAAAACCAGTCCGGGTACTGAACAGGGAAAGGGCTCAGTATACGCTAAAAAAGACAACCGGGTTCATTCAGAAAAATAAGGGGAGAATTTGCAAAAGGGGGAAGCCAAAGCGGGATTTTGAGTTCAAGAAAAAAATAAGAAAAAATGAATTTGAGTGTTTTCCAAGTAAAAAAAGGACGGATTTTTTTTGGAACTTGAGGGATAAAGGGAGCGGGCAAGGGTATTGGGGGGTAAAGCAAATTTTAATTAGAATCCCCCAGGGGGGCCCTTCCAAAAGGGAATTTGGTGGTAAAACCCAGGGAAGAAACGGGGGTTTCTGAAAGTAATTGGGAACTGGTTCATTTTTAGGGGTTTATAAAAAAGGTTTTATTTTAGGATTTTGTATTTTAGGAAAATTTTTGAAAACCAAGGGATCCCTTTTTAGGAAACTTTAATCTTATAATACAGCATATTGATTGGAGATTTCAATTTTTCCCTTTTTTTTAAAAATTATATATTTTTTTGTTAAAATTATTAACATGAAAAAAAAATATAATTTTTCTTGTTGCGTTAAAAGTCGGAAAATTTGTTGTTGGACACTGGACAGCATTCCAAAGATGAAAGGGAAAATTTTGGCAACACTGGGGCCGAAAAACCGGCTTAAAAATTCGCTGTAAAATCGCGGTAATTACCACGATTTTGCGGGGTTTTTTTGTGCAGCAGTACAGATTAATTGCTTGCCTTCCTCCCAAAAAAAACCATTAAAAAAAACCCCCCAAAAAAGCTCCTGTAAAGCACCCTGACATGAGGAAAGATTCCCCTCTTAAGGCCTGCATCTGATAACAGGGGTAAGATTAATATTAAATTGCCATTATTTCCAAAGCAGTGTATTTTTTGGAGGGGCCTTAAAAAACCCAAAAAAAATTTGATAGGGAAAAAGAGAAGATCTACCCGGGGGGATTACAACAAAAAGGGGGGAGAAATAAAAACCAAAAGGTTGTATGGTAGAGTATGTAACTGGGTTATTTTAGGGTGTAGGTTTCTGAAGGATGGATTTTCAAGTAATATGAAAATTTTTTTAGTTGAAGAGAGTCTAATATGTTATGGTAGTGAGTTCCTGAGTATGTTGGGTAAAGAGGAGAAATCTTGCTTTTATTGGGTGAGTAATGACAAGAGGGAACCCGAGAAAAAACCTTGAGGGTCAGGATTGGTTTATGATTATTAGGAGTGTTGGGGATAAATTAAGGGGATCTATTTTAAATGTTTTATTGTTAATAGTTTGAAAAAGAATTGCAGGACAATGGGAAAACCAAAGGAAGTATTTTATTTCTGGTCCACAATTATAAAAGATAAAAAGATTTTTACGCAATTGAGATTTAAATTTGAACAACAAGACTCTTATCTTAATTAACACTTTAACTAATAATAGATGTAGCTTTCATGTTCTGTAGCAATTTATTGTGTTAGAATATACAGCAGAGGGTGCATGGAGTATCTCTCTCTCTATCTAAATATAATGTTTATGATGTTTATGATGAAATTTCTAATTCAATCAATAATGAGGAGTACCAGAAAGGAAACATTTTCAAGTTATTCGGTTTCCTACAGATTCCTTTTTCTGGCATTAAAATATCCTGAAACTTTTTCAATAAGCTTGTGCAGCTTTTATGCCCTTTTTGTTTAGCTAAGTGAAACAAATGCTTTGTCTTTGAAAAACAAGGTGTGAGTTCTTAGTGGAAGAATTATATTGGAATTCTAGAGACACCTCATGCACTGTTATTAGTAGATTTAATTAGGTATGTAATTGTACATAGATTATTTTACCACTCACCTTCCTTCTGTTGACAAAAGTTTTTCCCTCCAGTAACATGTAAAGAAAACAAAAATAAAACCTAGGTAACAGAAAGAGAAAGTGAAGATTTAAGATGCCTACATTCTCTACAGTCCCCCTATTACTCCACGAACCTGGCTGAAATATATATATATATTTTTTTTAGTTCTGACAGTATCATTGTGTTGCAGAAAATGTTTTCATTTAAATGATTCTCATCACTTCTATGAGGAGTAATCAACTCTAGGCTTAAAGATAAATTTTGGTTGGGGTAGTGCCTTTTTAATTGGGGAGTAGCAGGCACTACTCTGTCCTGACATGATTCTGTTACAGAATTGTCTAGCAAAAATCTTCTAAGGCATCTTTCTTATCTATTACTGCATCTTCTTCCACTTATAATACAGAAGATAGAGTGGAGGTTATTTCGGGTGCTCAGTGGAAACCCAAAGGCTATAGTCCAATATACAAAGAATCCACGGCACTCCTTTGGTAGTAATAGTAGATTTGATTTATTAGATCACACAATACAGAACACTGTCCAAGGTTTCAGCAGTAAAAGACCTTCCTCAAAGACCTATAAGTGGAACGCAATGCAACGTAAATAACAGGAACCAAAGGTAGGAGACAAAATGATGAGGTTAAAGAGCTGAAAAAAGAGGGAGAAAGAAGGGAAGAGAGAGATCAAGAGAGGGAATCAAACAAGAAATAGGAAAAAAAGTAGATAGAAAAAAAAGACAGGATTAAATTTCAATGGGGTTAAAAAGGGGAAATAAAATAGGTGAATGTATGAGAGAGAATATATGCGTGTGTGTAAGAACTTGAATGATAGAATAGATGGACAACTGGATAAATAAGTATAGGCAAGAGAAATGGTATGTGGATGGAGAAAGCATGTATGTATACAATTTGTACAATGAGGAAAGAGATATGTACTGGTCAACATTTGTATTTGCCTTGGATGAGGATCTGCATCAATTTTTTCGTGCAATAAGGCCTAAGACCTATTTCTCTTGTACCCTGCTTACCTCTCCTGAATCTCTCTGGATCCAGTTTTTTCTATCAAAAATCTAGACCTACATCTTAAAAGTAACTACAATGCACCACGTAGATACCATCCTGTTGAGACCTTTATCTCCCTTGTACAACATGATAATAGTCAAGTGTTTATAACGTTGATAATTTAAATAATGTAATCTTAAGACGTTGAAAATGAGGCTATTCGACCCCCACATAACAATCATGAAGCCCTCAAACAAAACAGCTATAAAGGGGGACATTTTTAATAGGGTAGGGATAAAAATATATTGTAAAATTTTATACACAATGGGGGCACTAATACCCATCGGCATGGACTTTGACCCTTTCAAAAAAGTCCGTACTTATTAAAAAACCCTTAAGAAATACTTCATTACGCAGCAAAACCCGACGTTTTTTAACTAAAAACCAAACGGTTTCCCAGCCTTTTATGTCCCCCTAAAATCATAAAAGTCTCAAAAACAAGGGAGGCCCATGTGGCATCCACTATCTCGTTGCTATCAACTTTGGCCAAACTGCTAGAAAAAATACTCACACCTCTTGATAAGACCACTCAGTATTTCCTACTTTGCACCACACAATTTTTACAGCCTGTACACGTCAATACCCCATGATAAGGACCTTAAAGCCATGGATCAATTCTTGCAAAGTCATCAGTTTGACATACAAACTTGAGCTTTTTGTCTAGATCTCCTATCTATTATACTTTCCAATTACTACTTTCTGTTTGGAAATACCATCCACTTAAAATTACAGGAAACAGCTATGGGGTCCAATGTGACACCCCATATGCCAATATGTACATGGCCACATTTGAGGACAACTACATTTACCCCCATTACTTTTTTCAAGAACATGCTCTATCCTGGTACCGTTACATACTGTAGATGATATTTATTGTATATGGCTAGGTGATCAAGACACCCTCAAACAATTCCATCAATACCTCAATACTATATACCTGGAACTACAATTCACTATACATTTAGATGTCCATAATATCCCCTATCTGGACACCCTAGTCATCAAGGATAATTTGGGCAATATCCACTTTGATCTCTACACTAAACCTACAGGTTGTAACAGTCTTCTACAATTTTCCTAACACCAAAAGATCATTACCCAAGTCCAAATTTAGTTGCATTAACCGGATTGTTGATAATCCAACTAAATGTACAGAACATCTTAAAGAAATGACAAGTAAATTCCAGATATGAGGGTGAAACTACACTTCAACTTCCATCCACACCCATCATTCCCACTTCATGAACTGTCTCTAAATGGAACCCCTACAGTCTTAAATATGTGTAAGGTCGTTAATGAATATATGACATATTGTTATGTGATATTGCATTGTCATGCTTCATAGACTACTTTCATCGATTCTACTTTATTTTCTGTTCCGGAACTATTAATTATATCCTTGGTCCCATGTTGGTAGTACTCCTTCTCTCTTCTCTTCATTTCTCCTGCTACCTTACATTCCCCTTTTCTGTTATATACTCCAATACTAGTTTCCATTCCCTTTATTACCATTTCTGCTGCATTCCTTAACTTTCTCATATTACCTTCTTCTATTACTTTTTATTTTCTATTTTTTAACCTTTTTCTCTCTCACACCATACTATGTTCCCTTTTATAAGGGCTTACTATTCTGCCCGATCTCACATCCCTTCTTTGGTCTTTTTTACCTTTCTCTGTTTAGTTTTGTTATCTCCACTCTCTTTCTCTTATTCTCGTGTTCCTCGGTTCCTGTCCCTTATTCGGCTTTCTCTCTCTATATCTCTAGGTGACCTGACATGCATGTACCGCTGGAACCATGCGCTCTTACTCTATGACTACTTCTGACCGAGCGACGTCCCGCGATGATGACTTTCGGTTTTGAGGAGTGTCTTCATTAGCGGGCCACTTGTTTAGCCGTACAAATTCTTCACAGCTCTGCTCCTCACCACCCACTGGATCAGTAAGTATCTTTATCAGGTTATCCTATAGCTTATCCCACAGTACACACATGTTCTAATCTGAGGTCTTTTGTTTATTTTCTGTACCATTCTGAACTCTGGTCTGAGTTTTTTTTTTTTTTTTAATCTATCTCTATTTATATATGTATATATACCCCAGGTTCTCTTCTCTATTTCTCTCAAATCCCTATAAGTTGCCACAGACACCCCACATCATAGCCTCTCCACTCCACAATACCCTTACCCTAGACCTTAGTCCCTCTATATACTTTCAGTACATATCTCTTTCCTCATTGTACATAGTGTATACATATCCGCTTTCTCCATCCACAGACCCTTTCTCTTGCCACATACTTATTTATCCAGTTGTCCATCTATTCTATCATATGAGTTCTTACACACACGCATACATTGTCTCTCATACATTCACCTATTTTATTTCCTGTTTCCAATAACATTATAAGAATTCCATTGTCGTTTATCCTTATCTTACTTTTTATCCTTTCTCTAGTCTTGATCCTCTCATCTTGATCTCTCTCTTCCCTTCACTCTCCCCCTTTTTTCAGTTTTCTAACCTCACCAGTTTGCATCTTACCATTGGTTCCTGCACGCTGCATTACGTTCCACTTATAGGTCCTTGAAGAAGACCTATTATGGCCGTAACGTCGGACTGGATTGTGGGAATATCTACACTGCATTTCTGAATATTGTATTTAAATGGAGAGCTGATAATATTCTGTATTGTGTGACCTAATAAATCAAATCTGCTATTACTAACAAAGAAGTGCCGTGGATTCTCTATATTTATTTCCATTTATAGTAGTAATAGTAAAAATAGAAAAACATATGAATATCTCTGGGAAGTAGGGGTAAAAGGTCCAAATAGCTAGAAAAGAGCAAGCCATGCCACAGTGATACAGTTGGAATATATTAAGTTTATGTACCAGATCCATATTACTCTTTTTAAAAAATGACCACAGTCCATTGTTGCAAGAGATAAAATCGTCCCAGAAATAAGGAGTTATTTTTGCCAAGATTGTAAAATATGATGACCTCTATTAATCCTCTGATCCATCCCCCACCCCTCCAGTCCTATCCACCACTGTTAATTTAGCAGCAGAGTTGATGTGCCAATTATTGGCTTCAGCAACATATTGTACAGAAATGCGAAACAGCAGAGGCCCGGGAATGAACATAGTTGTTATGTGGGTATATGGGCACATCACGGCTGCAGCCAACTAAACACAGACCAGCAGGGATTCAACAGAAATCATTCCATTCATGTAAGACATGACACTAACGCTGGCTTTTAGGATCTCAACAATAGTGAAAAATGTGCATGTTTCAGTCCCAACTGCCAATATAGTACAACCATGTGGAAACTTAATTACAGTTCAATAGAGGTCCAGTAGGTGGAGCCCCACCAACTGACTGGAACCTTGTGATTTAAAAAGTTCTTCAAAGCCAATGCATGTAAATGGAATCACCCAAACAAGTTCAGACCCTATTATTCAAGTCTTCATCAGTCCTTTGTGCCTAATTTAGCTGGCTTAGAGAGAAACCAACCACTTATTAGTAAACAGTAATATAGAATTGTAATGAATTTAACATATAGTTAATCACTTGGTCATATGAGATCAGAGGGCCTCAGTTAAGATGCAAAGTCTGTGAGCTCTCCGGAGCATAGGAAGTGAGTCCTAGCAGGGGACTTATGCTTCCAAAGACCTTTCTGTGTTCATTTCACACCTCTAGCAGAACTTATGGAACCAAGGCATCAAGACCTTGCAGATAGTCAGGTTACAAGCCAATCAAAAGGCTTTAGTCGGACGATGCAGAGCCATGAATTTTATAAAGAATAATGGAATTGCTACTCCTTTGTACCGCCATACCGGTTCCATATTTGAGAACAGATTGCATGCACCCCTGAGTCTTCCTCCTTTCCCATACCAAGGGATGGGGAGATAAGGAGAACAGCTAGTATGAACCTGGCAGCAATGCATTGTTTTGTATCCGCAAATAGTTGGGGCTAAGTTGGGTCCGATGATACCAGATCTGGCTTCCTGTGACCCTCCCAGGAGAATTTATGACCCATCGTAAGTTACAGATCCAAGCCCTCCAAGACCGGAACCATCTCAGGGCGTGAGGGGGTGGGAGGTGGTGTGACCAGCTAGGGTTTAAAGCATGCTTGTTTGTGACAAGAATCAAGCAATACAGTCTGATATATAAAGTGCTGTAAAATGTGTAGTTTATAAATTTACTAGAAGAGCGTGAAAATCAAAAAAACATAGAACCAAAAAAACATAGAGCCACTTAAGATCAGAGCTAGGGTACTCATAGAACAAACTGACTTATAAGATCACAGATCTGACCCTTTTAAATAATCTCATCAAATCAGTACCATAGAAAATTATAATAAAATTCCTAAAAAATTATTGGAGCTCTGTACAGAAAAATTACTGAAAATGCCAAAGAAGATAACAGTAATAAGGAGATGCAAAGCTTCTGTGACTCAATATTTGTATGGCTCAAATCTAATTGTCACTTTAGGTGACTTTTCCTATAAAGCTGGAATATTTTTGAGAAGCAGAAAGACTTTGAAGTATTAGGACTTACATTCTGTATTTTTCAACATTTTTTTTCCGCTCTACAAGCTTCATCTCTGTCATTTTCCCTCAAATCAGCTTCAGAGTAGATGGAAATTACTGTACCTTCCAAAATATTTCCCACATACAACACACATGTAGACCCTTTTTCCTATCTTTAACCTACATACACAAAAGGAAAAGCAGCAGCAACATATGCAATTATAAAGCAGTACTGAGCAGCATTACTGTTAATCCAGCACTGGGGTAGAGCAAAATTACACTATGACCAGTGGCAGCGGCGTCTCTTGTCTCTGCTTTTTTTCTATCACTGCTGCTGCCTCCTCTCCATTGACTTCTATGGGCTGCAGCTGTAAACAGTTGAAAATCCAGCTTTATCTTTGCTTCTCTGAAAATGAATTACCATCAGGGGATTCGGAGTATCAAGAGGCTTTGGTGGGGTGACATATTGAAGAGACACTACTATATACTACACAAACTACTGAATAACAAAATGTCAGACTAGTCAGAACAACTGGGCCATCACAATGACTCGACATACAGATATTTCTTTCAGGGCTGATTCTGCCATGATTCTCACCCTAGGTCTGTTAAGCAATTAATTTTATACAAATATACTGCATATTATGCTTTGTTATACTTTTGGAGACAGTCAAAGTTATATTCAACATATGTAAGTGACCCATTGGCCTCTGTGGTTGACCCGCATTCTCATCTGTTTCAGTACTCTATAATCTTCAATGACAAAAGAAAAACTCAGAAAAATATTTAATGTTATTTTTACATATGGTGCATAGCATAAAGAGCCAAAAAACTTCAGACTATTTTTGTAAGTGGCAGTTTAAGGGAGAAGCTCTTACTGAAGGGTTATGTAAATTTGTCATATTTTGAAGAATACTTTCATATTTTTGTAATGTTACAGTTTTCCCTAAACAGCACCAAATAAAATATTTTACCACTACCAAGAGTACATTAGCTCTTTTAGATGTTTTGTCTTACTACTGAGATTTTAAAAGATGACAAGCAACTGATATTGCTTATCAAAATGAAAGTCTTTAGAAAAAAAAACTGTGCTTAAACTTGTAGGTCAAAATGCATGCCAAAGGCTAGTTGGAATTTTGATGGTCATAGATCTTATATCCACCAATACTATGGACATGGTTGAAGGTGATATCGCTAGAAAGATTAGAAAAAGCAGTAAAGTATAACTTAATCCTGATGAGGAACTTTAATCTGCTCGATGTACTTGGAGGGTGAAGAAGGCAAAGAGAGAGATTTCTTTACACTTGTTAATAATGTTTTCCTTCTAAGATTGTGTGGAAGCAAGTAGAGACCAGAGAATCTCATCAGATATGTTACTACACCAACTGCCAATACTGGGAGAAATGCTATTAACCCCTGGGAAGCACAGCTTGTGCAAATGTAGAGCTAAGAGTAAAAAAAGAACACCTGCTACATAGTACAAGAAAATAAGAAACACATTCTCTAGAAGAGATCGCTATGATTATCAGCCCAAAAAATATTAGAAAAATAGTTGAATATATCAAAGAAGACTTCCAAAACTAAATGAGTTGAAAGTTTACTTGTTTTAAAATGGCAAAAAATGGGACATTTTTTACTCAAAAACACAACAAAGGCCACACCTACAGCTCAATTGCTGGACTAAAAACTGAACCCAGTAGGAGGCAACACAAGCCCCTGTTCTACTTGGGAAAGATAAACAGGTGCAGGCAATTGCTGAGCAGTAGTTCACTCACCCCTCCACTGGGGGACAACGAGATGACAAAAAATTGCACATTGAATTTATACTTGTTCACACCAGTATGGAGAAAAGGCACAGTATAATACATGGGGAGATTGCACAAATGCAAAAATACCGATAAGACAACTACTCACATGCCTTCTATGTAGCAGGGGGTGGTTGCTGGTATTATAATTGCACATAGATAAGGTGATACAAAAGGGTGCAATTTATTCAGATATGTGTGGTGCACCATGCTGGCTAACAGCCTATTAGTGACGCCACTACTATTCAATTGGGCAGTCTGCCCAGCACTTTCTAGGTGTCAAACACAAAATACAGACACCGTCTGCTCACTAGTACTTTTATACAAAAAATTACATATTGGAAAAAAAAATCAAATATGAGGTATTAGTTGATACAGTGGCCACTAAAGGCAAGCTCACAAGCCTCATCAAGGCTTGTACAAAATGCAGGTCTAAGGGTAAAAAAAGAACACTTGCTACATAGTACAAAAAAAACTAGGAAAACACATTCTCTAGAAGATATCTCTATGATTATCAGTCCAAAAATATTAGAAAAATAGTTGAGTAAGAATATATCAAAGAAGACTTCCAAAACTAAATGAGTTGAAAGTTTACTTGTTTTAAAATGACAGAAAAATAGGAAATTTTTTACTCAAAAACACAACAAAGGCCATACCTACAGCTCAATGGTTGGACTAAAAACTGAACCCGGTAGGAGGCAACACAAGCCCCTGTACTACTTGGGAAAGATAAACAGGTGCAGGTAATTGCTGAGCAGTAACTCACACACCCCTCCACTAGAGGGACAACTAGATGTTAAAAAAGTGCACATTGAATTGATACCTGTTCACACCAATATGCAGAAAAGGCACAGTATAATACATGGGGAGATTGCACAAATGTAAAAATACAGATAAGAGAACTACTCACATGTCTTCTATGTATGAGGGGGTGGTTGCTTACAGCCTATTACGCCGCTACTATTCGATTGGGCAGGCTGCCCAGCACTTTTTAAGTGTCCAACACAAAATACAGACACCCTCTGATCACTAGTACTTTTATGCAAAAAAATACGTATTGGAAAAATATCAAATATGAGGTATTAGTTGATACAGTGGCCACTAAATACAAGCTCACAAGCCTCGTCAAGGCTTGTACAAATGCAGAGCTAAGGGTAAAAAAGAACACCTGCTACATAGTACAAAAAAACTAGGAAAACACATTCTCTAGAAGATATCGCTATGATTATCAGCCCCAAAAATATTAGTAAAATTGTTGAGTAAGAATATATCAAAGAAGTCTTCCAACACTAAATGAGTTGAGAGTTTACTTGTTTTAAAATGGGAAAAGTCTACCCAATATCCCACATTCTATTTTCAGGTCCATCATGTGTTATAGATTTTAGAAGTTTTGGTGCTTTAGGTTTAATATTCTAGCCTAAATTTAATACCATCTGGCTAGTGGTCAATAGATGCAGATATTTTGTACATTTCTATTTTAATTTACATTTAACAAAACTACTGTATATACTCGAGTATAAGCCGACCCGAGTATAAGCCGAGACATCTACTTTTGCCCCAAAAAAACGGGAAAACTTATTGACTCGAGTATAAGCCTAGGGTAAAAAATGTAGCGGCTACTGGTAAATTTTAAAAATAAAAATGGATACCAATAAAATTACATAGGCAGTTTAATGTCCCCCATAGGCAATTATAGGCAGATATATGGCCCTATATGCAGGTATAGGCAGGTATATGTCCCAAAGGCACGTATATGGCCCCATAGGCATGTAATAGGCAGTTATATGTCCCCCATAAGCAGATTATAGGCAGGTATATGGCCCCATACGCAGGTAATAGGCAGGATAATGGCCCCAAAGGCAGGTATAGGGCAGGCTGTAGGCAGGTATAGGGCAGTGATAGGGCGGCTGTAGGCAGGTAAGGCAGGTTTATAGGGCAGTATAGGGCAGCCTGTAGGCAGGTATAGGGCAAGTATAGGGCCGGGCTTGTAGGCAGCTGTAGGAAAGGTATAGGGCAGGTATAGGGCCGGCTGTAGGCAGGTATAGGCAGCTGTAGGCAGGTATAGGGGCGGCTGTGGGCAGGTATAGGGCAGGTATAGGCAGCTGTAGGCAGGTATAGGGCCGGCTGTAGGCAGGTATAGGGCAGGTATAGACAGCTGTAGCCAGGTATAGGCAGGTATAGGGCCGGCTGAAGGCAGGTATAGGCAGCTGTAGGCAGGTATAGGGCCGGCTGTAGGCAGGTATAGGGCAGGTATAGGCAGCTGTAGGCGGGTTTATAGGGCCGGCTGTAGGCGGGTTTATAGGGCAGGTATAGGCAGCTGTAGGCAGGTATAGGCAGTTTAAAAAAATAAAAAAACAATCACTTACCTGGATCCCCGCTGCTCCGTCTCCCAGGCGCGCTCCTCGGGTCTTCTCGGTACGGTGACGTCATCAGGCCGCGCACGCAGCGTGATGACACACGCTGCCTGTGCCGGAAACTCCAGACAGCCGCGAGTCTGCAGCCGCCCGTAGGCCACTGCCGGAGCAGGGTAGGCTCGGCTCTGGCCACCCCACAGGGTTTAAGCCTTAACGCTATATGCGTTTCCGGAGGAGTCGAGTATAACCCGAGTATAAGCCGAGGGGAGATTTTTCAGCACATTTTTTGTGCTGAAAAACTCGGCTTATACTCGAGTATATACGGTAACTTAGAAACACCCCCTCCAATAAATCACACCCTCTTGGGCAACATAATAAAAAAATGAACATGAGTAGTAATTCCTTTCTGAATACCTACGGATGTGGCAAAGTTTAGCTTGACCATGATATTATGGCTGTCTTATCTGTTCTGATCACAAATAAAGCCATTGAAAAAGTTGTGGTTTGTGGTGCAATATCAAGGTGCATTTGTCAAGTTCCTTTTTGCTTCATTTATAACACTTAGTAAATTAGTCAACCATGGTTTATACCATTGTATCCACCAAAACTTGCCAAAAAAGGGTGCTCAGAGCTTGACAAGGTACATGTCTAATTAGAAACATGTTATTATTCGTCCAAACCTATCATACTAATTGACTTATAGGACTGCAGATGTGCATGTCCATTTTACTGCACAATTATTTGAAAGCTCCACATTATTACCAAGTAAAACTTCAAACAGTCTAGAACGTACATAGAATTTGGCATACATATTATCTCATAGAAAAATATATTTATCACCTATCCTGTGTATAGCTCCAAAAGGTTATTCGTGGGACAAGCGCTTTAACAGACACAGATCCCTTCAATTTCTGCCAATATCTAGTTACAAGCCTTCTAAAAGAGCGGAGATTGCTATAGCCACAAGAAAATACTAACTTCATATTAACGGATAAACTGCAGAAATATTAGTGAAATGGTAACAACTGGTAACCCCAGTTATTACAATGGCCAAGGGTCGCAGAAATAATTTATTTCTAAAATTCCCCACTTCTGAGCTGTATAATTCACTTGTACTAAATATACATTTTCTTTAGATGTCCTTGAAATGCATTTGATGAGCATTGTAGTGTACAATTGTCTCTACATTTGTTTTAACAATATCATATATCTGAATTCTGTATCTTTATAAATGTATAACCGCATTATTCTTCTTGGCCAGGATAATTACATTTTTTATCACATTTTACTGTGGGTGATTTATTATCCAGCAATATACTCTGTACATTTTATCAAATTGCAAAAATAATACAATTACATTTACATTTTAATAAGGTTGGGTTAATATCTACATGTGTACATCTCTTACTGTATGTAATATCTACACAGTGTATATGATATGCAGAAGGCCTAAAGCAAATGTAACACAATCCTACTGAAAAGCTGATCATAACATGAATGATCTAAACATGAAATCAATAAAATGTTAATTGAATTTAAGACAAGAAAGTAAACAAAAATGTTGAGTTATGAAAAATCTGTTTATATTTCCAACAAAAAAATGCTTATGCTAGATCACTGCCTAGACATTTAAAGAAACTGTTAAAATTTATCTATACAAATCGATAGCAAGTTGCTTTTAAATTTAAAGCACCATGACGATGAATAAGCTATACATTTTATTTACAAAATTAGTAAGCAAGAAATTAAGGGTTATCATTTCAATCTTATGCATATATGCAATTCATGATAAGATAAACTCTTTTCTACTTCCAAGTTGAACATGAAACAAATGCAAATTTGCATAAGGTTCACCGAGCTGTAATTTGGGATTTTTTCATTTTATTAGTTCAAATATGATTTTCTTCTTGTAAAGAGGAAAAATAGAAATAACATCTGCATTAAAAAAAACAAATACCAGTATGGCGCATATTAACATAAACTCCACGTAGACCCACAATCTCAATGTACTTAGTAGAGATTGATAAAATACAAGATAGTAAGTAATAACACATGCACCTATGATAAATTAGCATAAATGATAAGAGGTCAGAACAGCAAGATACAGAAAGACAAAGGAATTGAATATTTAATACCAAAGATAAAAACATGAAAAGAGACACAATCACTATCATGGCAAGAAACCATATACTATGAAAAATGTCTAGGCCTTCACAAAAAATACAAGGCATATATGTAAGGCAGAAACACATTTACAGTGTCTACTGGACATATAGGGTGACATGTATGAAGCTCGCCACGTCGGAGCGCAAGTTTTCGAGCGCTCGAACGTGAAAGCTGCGCCCCATGTATGTCGGCGCCCGAGGTGCACTCATACATGTGGGTGTAAAGTCCACCGTGCCTCGCCAGTGTGCGGGGCGCAGTGCGGAACTTAGACGCAGAAGGGACTGCGCCTACATGTATTCCGAATCGAGACAGGCTGGAAATGAACGAAAAATCATTAAACATGTCCGTGCGGCATGGAGTATGATTCAAAAAAACGTTTTTATTACGTGTAAAACATTATCAGAAAAAGAGCTCAAACCTTTTAAAAAATACATAAATAAAATCACTTTCCAAAAATCAAGAACGGCGCAACATCAGGAATTTGGATATTGTTAATTGCCGGGAAATACAGTAATTCAAATTCTGTAAGCTCTTCTCATTGGTCGGCAGAAACCAGCCAATCAGAATAGAAGCGACAGGGACCCATTATAACCTATGGAAAAGTATTGACCAATCAAATTCAAAGGCGGGACAGTTCAAAATACAGTAAAAATGCTGAAAAATCTCAGCGCCGTGAGGCATGGAGTATTAGTAAATAAATCGTTTTTATTAGGTGTAAAATATCTGAAAAAGAGCTCAAACCTTTTATAAACATACATCAATCAAATCACTAACAACGCGTTTGTCGCTGTCACCGGCGCCACATCAAGAATTGCGATATAGAGAATTGCCGGGAAATACAGTGATAGTGATGGAAAGTGATTTTATTTATGTATGGGCTCAACCAATCAGCTCTTTTCTGCCTTTTTAGTGTATTTTGAACTGTCCCGCCTTTTCATTTGATTGGTCCATACTTCTCCATAGCTTATAATGGTTCACTGTCGCTCCTATTTTGATTGGTTGGTTTCTGCAGATCAATGAAAAGAGCTTACAGAATTTGAATTACTGTATTTCCCAGCAATTCTCTATATCGCAATTCCTGATGTAGCGCCGGTGACTGCGACAAACGCATTGTTAAGAATTTGATTGATTTATGTTTTTAGTAGGATTGAGCTCTTTTTCAGATAATATTTTACACGTAATAAAAACGATTTTTTTAATCATACTCCATGCCGCACGGCGCTGAGAGCCGAGATTTCACTGCCCCGATCTGGCCATAGACTACAATGGGAGAAAGTAGCTCGCGCTCTGATTGGCCGAGATAGCCAAGCCCCCGCTAGCTCAACCAATCAGCTCTTTTCTCACTTTTCTACTGTATTTTGAACTGTCCCGCCTTTCATGTGATTGGTCCATACTTCTCCATAGGTGATAATGGTGCACTGTCGCTCCTATTCTGATTGGCTGGTTTATGCCGACCAATGAGAATAGCTTACAGAATTTGAATTACTGTATTTCCTGGCAATTTTGAATATCCCAATTCCCGATGTTGCGCCGGTCTCAGCGACAAACGCGTTTTTAGTGATTTTCTTTCTGTATGTTTATAGAAGGTTTTAGCTCTTTTATAGAGAATGTTTTACACTTAATAAAAACAATTTATTTACTAATTTTCCATGCCTCATGGCTCTGAGATTTCAGTGTCCCGATCTGTCCATAGACTACAATGGGAGAAAGTAGCTTGCGTTCTGATTGGCCGGGATAGCCAAGCACCGGCTTGCTCAACCAATCAGCTCTTTTCTGCATTTTTACTGTATTTTGAACTGTCCCTCCTTTGAATTTGATTGGTCAATACTTCTTCATAGGTTATAATGGGTCCTTGTCGCTCCTATTCTGATTGGCCAAGATTGCCAAGCCCCCGCTTGCTCAACCAATCAGCTCTTTTCTGCATTTTTACTGTATTTTGAACTGTCCCGCCTTTGAATTTGACTGATCAATACTTCTCCATAGGTTTTAATGGGTCACTGTCGCTCCTATTCAGATTGGCTGGTTTCTGCCGACCAATGAGAAGCGCTTACAGAATTTGAATTACTGTATTTCCCGTCAATTTTCAAGATCCTAATTCCTGATGTAGCACCATTCTTGATTTTTGGAAAGTGATTTTTTTTATGTTTTTTTTTTTTTTTTTAGAAAGTTTGAGCTCTTTTTCTGATAATGTTTTACACCTAATAAAAACTTTTTTTTAAAAAAAAATCATACTCCATGCCGCACGGAGCTGAGAGCTGAGATGTATTTCTTTTGCGATCTTCTATATGTTTCCTCTCATGTTATGTTCTCGCTCCACTTCGCCTCCTCCGGCTCATTTAGACCAAATTCAACTATGTCTGCCTGTCGGAGCAGGCGAGCGCTGCAATGCGCCGCACTTGGCGAGCCGTGATCATACATGCCTCGGAGTATTCGAATAAGCCGCCTCCTGCCCCAGAACGCCCACACCGCGCCCATTGTACGCCCCTTTATGTTAGGCGCAGTCGAAAGTGGCGAAGGTTGTGCCTAACATCGCATCACTATGCCCGACAAGGGATTCGGATCGGTGAGGCGCCGTTTTCGCCAGAAAACAGGCGCAACTCCCGATCATACATGTCGCCCATAGTCTTTTCTCTTGCACAGTACTGTATTATTCATCATGATGCAAGCTACCAGATTCTTCACTTGAAGAGTACCCAGTATGTGGTTTCTTGGAGAACCACAAGTAGCCAGATTCTGTCCACTAAACCACTTTGAAGCCACAGTTAGTAGTACCCTCTCCCTACCGATTGGTCAAGTTCCACCACAGAACTATAAAAAAGTAAATAAAATATAGAGCTCATCACTTTCATTTCTTCCTTCAGCTCTCATACAAAGACAAAACATAATAATAAACATGAAAAAAGTAAAAGTAAATGAAATTTCTATTTTACTTTTCAAAAGCAGCAAAACACAATATGCACATACATTAGATACATGCCATAATCATAGAGACCCACAAAATAAAGATAATGTGAGGAACCCCCCAGAGCAGATAAACAGAAAAGGGAACACAGACTATGAGCCCTGATGCTAGGCCCCCCAAATTTGTCCCTGCCTATTTGCCTGCCCGACCCTAAGTAGTCAGCGGCAAATAGGCAGCAGGTCCTACCCTGAATGTGTGAGCACAGAGAACGGACAAGACAGACAATACAAAAAAATGGGAAGTTGGACAGAGTGTGTCAAAAGCCAGAGCAAGCAATGCAGTACAAAAACATGAGGCCAAAAGAAAGGTCAGAGGAAATTCAAGATATCAGTAACCAAAAAGACAATAATAAAATTCACACCAGATCCAGTCAAGACAATCACCAGCAATGAGCTCAAAGGAAAATGGATCTTAAACAACAAGTCATGGATCTAGTCCATAGAGTGATTGGACCAGCTCCCTGCCATCCAAAACCCAGCCTGAGTGTTGCAACCAGTTACACTAATCCAAAAACAGTACTCAATGTATGTTTTACATAAGTCACAATTGGGATACATAGAATAACAGATGTCAGTAGCAAGCAACATTTCGGCAATTGCCTTTATCAAGAGACATCTAAGGTGTAGAGGTAGATAAATGTGGATATGAATACAAGATTGCAGTATAATAAGAGGAAGTAAACAACATGGCATAAAATATGAGTCCTTGGGGTATATGCCCTGGGTAGAAATGCTGCCAATGGGGCAGGAGATGCAGGGAAGCGGACAGAGGCGTCCAGAAGGTAGCGCGGTGTGCCCCCATATCATCCTCTCTAACTCAAATTCACTGACACAACACATATCCCAGGAAGCCAGCAAGTAGGCAAGAGACATTCAGACCCGGCTAACAAAGAAGAGATCATCCTAGAAGGAGGTTGGCACATCAAAGAATTCTCATTTAAATTCGTTAGTACCTAGCTCAGACTAATACACATGGGCTCTCACAGAACTGGACAACAAAAAGGTCATGCCAGACTGAATGGCACTGATATTTCGTAAGGATTTATGGGAGAACAGGTCATAACAGGTCCACCCCGGTTTCGTATTTTTAAATATGAATCTTCCCACCCATGCAGCTGTCACTCCCACATTTGTAGGGTGTATTGGAAGGACGTAACGCACAATTTGGGCCCGGAATGGCGCAGGACAGCCATGTGTGGTACCAGTTCATAGCTTAGGACCACCCAGTTCTGATGGTATCACTGGCTCAGTCCTGTGCCAATGCCTGGCCGCAGTATGGTCCATTTTGTGTTCCAGCCAAAAAACTGCATGACCCAAGAGGGAGGAGTGTGCAGGTCATCCCAGGGGTGGGAGTGGGTGTAACAGGGGGTGCAGCGTGTGCTGTCCCAGTACTGTTCTAAGCTGAAGCCCAGGTATGCCTATTGCCTATTGGAGAGGGGTTATGCCAAGCGTACAGGAGTGTACAGAACCAGCTGGCCACATTTCGCCCCGGTGTAGGCCAGCACAAGGCTAACCTAAGGTAATTAGACACATCTGCTGCCTTTTTGTAACCATACCCATATTTGCACCTCTGACCAATATCTGCATAGTATTGTTCCTATGTATATAATGTTTGTCTAGTGCACCCTCCAAGGCGAATTAAATCTATAAACTTTAATCTGGGCTGGTTTGTTGTCTTGATCATCGACCTCACCTGTCTTAGTCTCTGTCTTTAATATATAAACAAGGCTGGTTCCTGGCCTTGTTCTAAGTCAGTAATGGAGCGGTTTTCTAACCAACGAGGAACTGGTGGCAGTTTAGTGGGCTGACAGAGCTCTGTTTAACCAGTGTGGGTAAACAGATCTCTCCCAGCCATTCAGGGTTGTTGGCGAGAGGGGTATCCTTCCTGTGCCCGTGTGGACAGGTGTTAACTGTGAATCTGTATCCAGCTGACATTGCACACCCTTAGGGGGAGCGTAATGTCACGATACACCCCAAATCAGTCCGTCAACCCTCGAGTGGGACTGGCGGATTTTCTTGAAAGTATAAACATTTATAGAACAAATTATCCTCTCCCAGTCACACAGCTTCTCTAGAAGTATTCACATTCATGAGAACTTCTACAAACTAGTTATGAAATGACACTGAACCCCCAAACTTCTACTTCAGAGAGGTTAATTAAGTTCTAACAAGTGATGTAGATGTAAACAACTCACACAAAACAAGTGGTACATTATCTCATATAAGGTTTAACTGTCACGTAAAATTCACTAATAATTATATCTGTTCCAACACTTTGGCTCCTTATTTTGAGCTATTTTTTCTGAAAACCAGAAAGTTGACCACTCCAAAGCAATAATCTCTCCACCTATTTCCTTTAGCAGCCAAATTTCTTAGCCCTTGTAAATGAAAAAGCATTGTCTTGTCATCAGTAACACTCTGAAGAGACTGAGAACAATATAATTGCAAGATGTTGGGGTTTGCAAGTTAGGAGAATAAATATAAAACTTTTTCTTAAAACATGTCAACCATGAATAAACTGTGAAAGTCTCTGTTGACAACTTAAACCTGATGTTGAATTTTTCAAACCACCATATCATTCTAACTCTTCATCAACAATTACCTTCTTTTAAAAGCGAACAAACATGTTATAAACATTTTAGTTCTTTTATAAATGTTTTAGTTCTTCTTTTCTACATTGGTTATTAACTCTTATAAATGAGAAGCAGTAGATTAGTTACATTGTTTATACTATTGTTTTGTTATTGTTTCATGTTGTATGCTGTATTGTTAGGATAATGATTTAAGCTTCAAGGACTGCACCCCCTCATATTTGTATTCCTCAATATAAAAGATTGGGGAAAAAAAGAAGAAAAATCCCATTTAAACTGAAAATATGCGCACATCTTCAGAATTACTGAAGATACATCAATATAGAGCTGAAAAGTCCAGATTAAAGTGTAAGCATATCTGTAGAGTATGTGCATTATAGTCTTTAAATTTGGACAACAGTCGTTTGAACAAAAGATCAAGTGCAAATAGCGCAGCATGTGCAAAATTGGGACATCTCCTCCTGGATAAAGCAGGGCAGTCGAGTATGTATTATTTGATCTAGCTGATTACCTCATCACCTGTTTGAAATCAGTGGATAGCAGTATTGTGGGCTACTCTCTACCTGGATGGATACACTACTTGATGATTTCATTTGAGAAAGATTGGGCCAAATTTATGACTGTTGAAAAGCAACAAAGAAATCAAAATTCATAACAAGTATTATTATCATGGTTCCTATTTACAAATGGCTACTGTACTCAGCAGTTGTGATGAGCTAAATTCTCCAGGGAGAGGAAGCCACTCACATGGTATATTCCACTTGGAGCTAAGAATCAAGCAACCTACAGTCAATTTTTCTCACCAAAGATAATCTGGCTGAAACAGACTTGGCAACTGCTAAAGTGGTGAAGAGCTATACGGGGCATTTGCTTCCCTCAATTTCAATCTTCCAGGACTACCACAAACAAAACCTCCCCTTAAGCTGGGCAGGCTGGAGTTTTAAGGGCACTGAATATTAGTGCTCAGCGTCTCCAGAACTACCACACTACTACTGACTCTGAGTCTCCTAATTACACCAAAAACTAGACATAGGACTAGGTCTTCCCACTTCCTCCCAGCTAACAGAACCCAAGAAAAATTGTGACAAAAAAGGGCTCCTGGGAAATAATTTTTTAATAGCTAACAGTTTTCACACCAATACCACAAGGCAAGATACAGCTACACTGCAAAAACTAGTATTCTATGGTCCTCATTGGACACAGGCTCCAAAAGTACACAAGAGAAACTATCCAAACCTAGCACAACAAGAAAATAAAGGAATAAAACATTTAGCATAACTGTCCAACATTTAGAGATGGTGTCACCCTCTAATTAGATTATATTTAAAATAATGTACTACATATAAATTTGAAAACCTTATTTTCAAAAATTGCTGTTTTGTTTTTAAAATTGGGCCCACAAAAAAAAATATGTAATCAGAAATGGAACCGGATTTGTTAAGATAAAAGAAAAGAAAATAAGTTCTACTTCTTCACTTGTCCCACTTCCTAGCAATCCTCTCCTCTTCACTTGCAGGTCTCAGTCAACACACAGAAGTAGCTCGCGCTCATCTTGCTGACAATAGAGCATGAGCATGTGAGAGGGGACAAAAAAAATTAAAAAAAAATTTTGAAATACACTATATGGTGTGTATCACAATTAATAAAACTATTAATTTTGTATGGTTTAGTATCATTCTTATTTCTTTTAAAGTTGCTTGTTTTCATGACATACTTGCACGTATTACATCTGGTTGTGCCCCGCATCCATAAAACCCAGTTCGGGTTAACCATTTTATTCTTCTGGACAAATACTTTTCCCCCCTTTTCTTTACTTCCCTTTCCCCCAAGGGGGAAAAAAATTTTTTCCTTTTCCTTAAGGATAAAAAATCTAATTAAAATTTTTTTTATTTTTTTTTAAGAAAATCTTTTTTGAATTTTGGGGGTGTTGGAATAAAAAAAAAGTTTAAAGAAAATTTTAAAAAGGAAAAAGGGGAAATCCCGGCCAAAAGGGAAACCCCCTTAAAAAAGTCGGGGAAAAAACCCCCCGGGGGGGAATCCCCCCAAGGTTTTAAAAATTAAAACAAAAAAACTTTTTTTTTTTTTTTTTTTTTAACAAGCCCAGTGCTATTTCTGATTTTTTTTCTACCAGACTCCTTCAAAGTCAAATTTTTTTTTTATAAGAACACACCTATAATAAAGCTTGTATCAGGTCCATCCCATGCCCACCTACTGGACAACAGCTGTAAATTAATATGGGTTTAGAATGTCAAAATTAGACAAATAGGAATTTTAGTTAAAATAAAAAGTAGACCTCAGCAACAATAGAACAAAGTCCTAAGAAGGGGCCGGGGAAAAAATTTTTTTAAAGGGAAAAACCTTTTTTAAAAAGGGAAAATTTTTTATTCCTCGTATAGTGAAAATTACATTGTTTTTGTATACGGTATATTTTTTGTTTCAACTTAATTATGCATTTCAAAATCTCAACTAGCTGTAAACAACACAACCCTTTTATTTTTTTACTTCCATTTACATAAAAAGTACCCCGGGTTGTTTCAAACCCAAGTAAGAATTTTGGTGCCCAAATCATTTTACACAAAAAAAGTTTTTTAGTGCAAAGGTGGGGGTGGCATAATATTTGCCCTTCCCAAATCTCCCAAATAATGACAATATATGCTTGGGGGCCAGAAAACCTCCTTTTTATTCCAAAACAACAACTAAGGAAATAAAGTTAACATAATGGACTATTAAAGGTGATGGTAATTTTTTAAATCCCGGGGTAGAAAATATAAAAACTTTGTAAAGTTTACAGAATAACTGGGGAAATTTTTTTAATTAAAACTTTTTCAAAAGTTAAAACCCAAATCGAATACTGGGATATAAGGGATTTAACATTCCTAATAGTCTCGGTTTCCTGAGCTTTCTTAAACTGTAACAGTTAAAAATCTATGTTCTTAAGACAAGTAGAGCAGTTACTGGATCAATACCGCATTCAAATATCATTTTAACTGTTTCCTTTACAAAGTGCAGAGTTTAGAGGGATTATTACTTGCGCCTTTTCCCTTTTTTGCATTAAAACAATTATTTTCCCAAAAGGATATCATTTTCCCCTAATTCTCCCATTAAAAGGACCCGAAATCGGCCCAAAGAATAGGCCCCTTTTGTTTATGGATCACATTTTCTATGTGGGGCTAAAATCCTCATTTGCTGTCATCTCCAAGCGTAAAACAGACATTTTGCCTCCAATGATAATGCAAGTGAATGGCTGCACAAACAATCACAAGTTATGGATAATCATATGTGTGGCAATTGAATATTGGGGAATATGAAGTAATTTAAGAATTGTTAATTAGCTTGCATAAAGTTTGTACATTAGGATCATAAATAATCATCAGCCTAAGTAAAAAGACCTTTAGTCATCAATGAGGCAAAGTGCTACTTATCGCAATCTTTAAATAGAATTTAAAACTGAAAACAGGGGCCCAAATTAACCCTAAAGCGGGGGGGCCAAATGGCGGGAAAGGGAGCACCAAGTGGGTGGGTGGAAACTGTTTTTTTGTTTTTTTTTTTAAATTCCCCTTTTTAGTAAAGCCATCTTTGTTTTTGAGGACCCCAAAGGGTTTCTTTACAGAGAGAGGGGAGGAGAGAGAATCAGGCATTCCCTTACAAAGGGATAGGGGGTGTGAAATTTTTTCATAAGTTTAAATTTGTGTTGTAAGTCGGAACAGGTATATTTATTAAAAAGTAAGAACAGCAAAATTTTTTTTTTTTTGGTTTTGGGATTGGAGGGAAAAGTTTTTACATTGGTTTTTGCTGTCTGTCCCTTTTCTAGAAGATTTCAGCTAAAATTCTGTATCCATGTCAGCGTGGGCATGCTGGGACTTTGGGTTTTCATGGGGCTTTTTCAGTGTTGAATGTGGCCGCTCCATAAAAATTTTGTTTGAACTATGGGGAGGTTTTAAGTCGGAACGAAGTTCGGGGGACCGCCTGTATTCCCTTCCTCCCTGAAGGGTTTAAAATCCAAAAAAAAATGCTGATTAGTGGGGAAAATCAGTTTTTTTCTCGCTGTTTCCCCTGAATCAGAGGGAACCAAAGAAGCTGCAGCGCTGACGAGGAAACTCCAAATTACCCTGGGCCACCCTTCTAACCACACATACCCAACCGTTTTTAAACCCAGGAAGCTTTCAGGGGCCCCCAAAGAAGCTCCATTTGGATTTTTTAATGTGTTTTTTTTGTGGGTTCCCCTTTTTCCCCACGTTCAAAAAATCATGCCAACCCATTTTTTTCGGTGAAAAAAAAAAAAAACAATGGGGTTTTAAGGCAGAATGCTACAAAATACCAGATAAAAACAACAGTTAAAGAATTCGGTATTTGCTGAATATTACCACTGACAAAAAAAAAAAAAAAAACACCTACATTAGTGCATATGTAATTATATATATATATATATTATAACTTTGAAATAAAATTTGAAAAATCTCCTGTAACCCACAAGGTTGTGCTCTACTTAATGAGCTGGAGTTATTGGCACTAAAACAGAAATAAACACTCAAACTCAGCCCTCATGCATCTTAGGTGTTCACTATTTACTTGTGTAATTTATTTTATTCACTTAAATTGCGCTTGGATAATACTGCCATTACCCAGTATCATTAGTATTACCCACTACAAATTGTATTTCATACATTTTACATCATCACAGGCTCAGGACAGTGTAAAATAAACAGCAAGCTATATCACATTTCACTTAGATAAGGTTAAAAGCAGTGATCTATGCCATCCAGCATGATCCTTTCTTGCTTTTCATTTGGAACTTTTGAAATTCGTGCTGGAAAAATGCTGCCTTTAATGATAACTACCTGACTCTATTACTCCATTTCACTAGCAGAGTTCAAGTCTCAGATCAAAGCTAAAAGCACACAGCTAGATTACATGAAAATTGAATGCCCTTACTATGAGAAAATACCTGGTAAAGTCTGATGGTTTGTGATAGGCAGAAAAACATGTAGACCTCAGAAGAGCATACATCTAGGCTATTATAGTAGACCTATCCATATTCACAACTTAAAAAAATACAGAATGTAATGATTAATACAAAATTGTTGTTTCTCACAAAGCCATGGTTCAAACGATGCTTGTGAAACCTTCCATGTTCTTTTCAGCAGCAACAAAAAAAATTAAGATTTTAAACTTTTTTTTAGATTATATGTATGTGTGATTTATAGTCAAGTCACATTATTATGATCACTTCCAACTTTCGCTATCTTCAGCGAGTAGCTCAGGAAGGAAATAGCGTGTCATGTGCAGGCTTGGTAGGCATACAAGGCTGTTTGTATACGTAGCCCTTGATGCTGTGCCGGGACTAAAGGGTAGTTTATCAGATTTGAAAAAAGGGTGGTTATTGGCTTTTAGATCTTCTGAAACCACACAGTGTGTGAATGGTTTGTGTTCTGCCGTGATGAAAGTGTATCATGAGTAGAAAAAGGGCAACATAGTGAACCACATGCCAGTGATGCTCCAAAGTTGCTCGAGGGCAGTGGAGCAGCTCACCACCAAAATGAACCATGGGGCAACCAGTGTGTTTCTAATAAAACAGTTTTGCGAACCCTACTGCATATGAGGCTCTGGAGCAGACGGATGGTCACTGCATCTCTGCTAATCAAGCTGTATCGGCAGAAAAGGCTTCAACTTTCACAGCTGTATAAGGCCATGTTCACACGGCTTATTCTAGGACATAATTCAGTCTGTAATTAGGCGCCCCCGGAGTGCGCCAATTACGGGCTGAATCCGTCCCAAATAATACGGTAACACAGTTCCATAGAGAACTATGCATTTCGTCTCCTCTCCTGCTCGGCGAATACCCGAGGGGGAGATAAATGACAGGTCACTTTCTAGCGGGTAAAACGCGCCGCTAGCAATGACTGTCTATGGGCTGGCGAGGTGCCGTCCCCCCGCTCGCTCCCCGCTCCCGCCCCGCCCCCGGCCCCACGGCGTAATTGCGAGGCGGAATTACGCCCCGCAGTTAAGCCGTGTGAACATAGCCTAAGAATTGGACCTTTGCTGATTAGAAAGATTAGTCTTCTCTGATGAGTCACATTTTCTGCTTTTTCAATGCCCTGGTAAACCTAATCAAACCTGCAGTCATATGGCGCCATCACCCTGATAGCGTTGATATTCAGACAATACAAAAGGAGCACAAAGTGACTTCAAAGATTGCTTGTAGTACACCATCCATATCCATGAAGACACTTAGGCCTGCATATCGTAGACATAAAACACTGTGCTGTTTTGGTGCGGTTTTTCACTTGCACTGCAATTAAATTGCCTTTAATACCAGCAAGCTTCTTTCAGTTATATAAAATGTTTTGAAATGTGTAAAAAGTGAGTAATCAGGGGGGCGTGGCTTGGAGCCGAAGCATGGTGGACGCTTGTTAGAGGAGCTCAGCTGAAGTGGCAGGAAAACCAGCACAACTAAACCCCACATAGCCCAAATTTCTGGACTGAATAAATCCCTGGACCGGAGGAACCCTTACCTGACAAATTGAGCGGCATTCCACAAGCCCGACAGCCCCTTTGTCAGCTCGGGAGACCCAGGAGATAGGAGGCCCGGTCACTGGCGCACTGCTGCAGCTTCCTGCTCCGTACCTCACTGGCCCAGCAAGTGCCCACGGCTGCCACACCCAGCCCGCGATACCTTCGGGTGCCCGGATCGTTACCCGGCTGGACTACCTACAGCAGTGCGGAGGCCATCTCTCTCTCACCGCTACCGGGTGGTGAGTACTGCTGCCTTCCCCTCTTGCTAAAAGAAGCGGCGGCCATCTTACTGGAAGCGCAGCGTGCGGCTCCCTCCCACCGTCACTGACGGAGCAGCTTTGGTCCCGGTACCAACAACCACTGAACCGGGTCAACCCACAACCGCCCAGCCTTACAGGCTTAATCGGACAGTTAACGAACCGATTTCCTGAGCCTCCAGCTCTTCTAACTCACGCTGATTAGGGTTAAGTCAGGGGGACACGGCGCCATTTTCACTCATCTTCACGCCGTGGCAGCCACCAGGAGAGGTGACATATTAAAGTAACAGGCTCTAATCCCGTGCTTCAGTCAATGTTCCAAGAATACTAGATTTACTGACAGGTCCTCATAACCTTCATCATCTTGTTAAGGACCTCAGGGGCATACATATCACAGCAAGCCCAGGCTACTGCATGAACAAGAGAACAGCATAATATATACAGGGTCCCTCTCCTGGACATTTGCATTTCTGAGTTGAAAGTATCATCATTCCTTGTCAAAGTCACACATTTCCTAGACACAAGTGGTGATTATCTCTACATATCTCCCCATCTGCAAGACCCCACAGAGTGGGAAAGGAGAAGAGGCAGGAGAAAAAAAAAAAAAAAAAAGCATAAAAAGAAAGGATAAACCTAAATTATCAAATATTCAGCTGTACAAGTTGTACCTGCATATCCCGCTTCCCATTCCAGGGTCAGATTGCCTAGTCCCCTGTCAGAGGATTTCCATACCTTCGGCTTTCACAAAATGGGAGGCACCTCAAAGAAAAATCCACCAAAGAAGCCTGCTAAACTTACAGAATTTTTTCAGCAGCACCCACCTCAACCTAGATCCCTCAGGGGCTCCCTCAGCCTTCCTTCCTCATCGCCTACCCCATCTCATGTTGAATCACTTGACCTGGATCACCATGATGACCCTGGACAATCCAATTCTACCGAGACCACCCTACGTCAATTGTTCTCCTCCTTTCGAGAGCACTTACAGAATGATTTTAAACAGATGATGCAAGATTTTAGAGGCGACATACAGTCCCTGGTCTCCAGGACAGATCATATTGAAACTAAAATGGGCGAGTTTGCCACCTCACATAATCTCCTCATCGACTCTCACACTGCCCTGGAGGATGAGGTGCGCAGACTGTCATCTAAAGTTCTTGACCTGGAGGACAGATCCCGCAGATCTAATATCCGCATACGCGGCATCCCAGAATCTATCACTTCTGAAATGTTAATGCCCTTCTTACAAGACCTCATTGTCATAGTGCTCCCGGACGCTACCACCTTAGACCTCACTGTGGATCGGATCCACAGGCTTCCAAAACCCAAACATATATCTCCTTCGCTTCCACGTGATGTGATAGCCAAAATTCATTTCTTTCGCACGAAGGACAATCTCCTCAGAGTCCTCCACAGAGGTGTGCCCCTCCCAGACAGATTTAAAGATTTATCTATATTTCCGAATCTTTCAGCGGGCACAATGCTCCGTCATAGGGAATTCGCCCCTTCACTAAAATTCTTTGAGATAATAACATACCCTACCACTGGGGGTTCCCAGTCAAATTAATAATCTCCAAGGAGAATACTACAACTATCTGCACCTCTCTGAATATGACTCGAGATGCGCTTCAAGCCTGGGGTCTTCTGCTGTCTACTCCATCCAATACACCTCAACGGAAGGGAAGAGACAAACCGAATCTCATCTCCCCGCTCTGGTCAGAGAAACATCCTAGAAGATGTCGCACTCCGGATGAACAAGACTCTTTGGGCTGAGTAATATCTTATATTCTACTGTCACTGAAGGTTCCACCTAGCGGTGGACGTTAGGACTCATCTCAGTCCTGGCTCCTTGTGTAGCATCCATTCATGAGACTCTCCCCTGATACCCTTGTTCCCACTTCTCTGGGAATAATCTTCCAACTACTCTGTTTGACCGACGACACTGTCGGTGTTGCTGCATCAATGATGCATTTGTTAACAAAGTTCTTTTGTTTAGTTTGGTGTGTTTTAGGTAATATATGCCATGCCTACCTTTATGCTCCTCCACTTGCCTTTATCTTACTTCAATGGTTTTCTCATATCCTCGTAATAGAAGCCAAGCTACTGTTGCTACTAGTAACAAACCCTAAATTGTTTCCTAATTGGTCTGTCTGCTGTTCTGATCTCTCAAAGTCAATTCGGGACATTTTGTACTTCCAAGACATATGCTGTGTTGAAAGATGTATCATGCTTGTTCTAACACTGTCCATGCAACTGTGCTGGATATTTGAGAGGGAGATTGCCTGTGTCGTGGCCTGTCGCTTGATCTCTCTAATTTCCTTCTCTCCAGGGGCCTCTACCGATAATCACACCTCGGCCTTCCAGCAATTACTCATTAATCGCAATGGGAATTAAGATAATGTCTTTCAATGTTAATGGGCTTAACTCGCCCTTTAAAAGGTCGACCCTCTGGAGAGACGTGTTGAAATCTAAAGCAGACATCATATGTCTCCAAGAGACACATTTGAAAGGCCAGGACTCTCATAGGCTGAGACACAGAAGGTTCCCGACCCACTTCCTTACCTCTTTTTCACAAAAAAAGGCAGGGACAGCAATTTTTTATAAAGGACTCCATTTCCTTTTCACTTAAACAAGCGATTATTGACGATAATGGCAGATATATCATTTTGCACTGTCTACTAGATAACGTAGAATACATTATTGCTACACTTTATGCCCCAAATAAGCGACAACCGCGTTTCATCTCAAAGGTAATTGCCAAGGCTAAATCCTTGCATGGCAGCAACCTTATCCTATGCGGAGACTTTAACCTAGTAATTGACACAGACCTAGATAAGTCACGTAATTCCCCCTCATCAACGCTGAGCCTAAGATCTGTGATCAACACGGAAAATTTACATGACCCTTGGCGGTATGCACATCCCGAAGAAAGGGATTTTTCATTCTTTTCAATTCCTCATAGGTCCTACTCGCGCATAGACTTTTTTCTTACTAGTAGACAAGTCTTACATAACGTTTGCTCGACCGATATAGGTGTGATAACATGGTCAGATCATGCCCCTATCACCCTCACATTGTCAAATAAATTCCCATCCTCATATTACTCCCCATGGCGACTAAATAATTATCTCTTGAAATCAACCCCAATTGTTGAGGAAGTTAGAACCTCATTGCAAGAATATTTCGATATCAATACTTTCCTCTGTTCCTCTGCCTTCTACACTAGGGTTGCGCAAAACAAAGCGTTCATCAGAGGAATTTTTCTCAGAATAGCGTCTAGAGAAAACGCGGGAGAGATAAGGATCTCAATGATCTACTAGATAAAATTCGGTTGCGGATGATTTTGCCAAGAAGCCCCCTTTCCCCCAAACTACAAAATGAGAAGCTGCGTCCCCTTAGAATCATTTACAGCTAGTTACCCTCCATAAATATGAAGCCTCCCTTGCCAAACTTAAGTGGACCTTTTGTATACAAGGAGATCGTCCGGGAAAACTTCTAGCTTAGAGGGTCAAGCAGTTGCAAGTTAGATCCAAAATTGCTTCCCTCACAGTAGATAACCAAAAAATCCTCAACCCCCAACACATTGCGGATTCATTTGCCACATACTACCAATCCCTATACAATCTCAAAGATGACCCTTCAATCCCACCTGTAAAAATCCGGCAAATTCAGTCCTTCCTCGACAAATTGACACTACCACGCCTCTCGGAAGAACAACTGATTTCCCTTAACTCCCCTATCACCCCTCAAGAGCTCCAGCAGGCCATAAACCAATCAAAACTTAATAAGTCCCCTGGTCCTAAAGGATTCAATAATGAAATTATAAACTCTTCCAAACGATTCCCAACCCGCACCTTCAGACTACACTTAATTCCATTGCTAGCGTCATCCCCCCCCCCCTGCAGCCATGCCAACAGCCATGATCTTAACTATCCCTAAACCGGGAAAACCACAGGATATAGTATCAAACTAGAGGCCCATCCCTACTCAATTCTGACATTAAACTGTTCTCAAAATCTATGCAACAGAGTGAATATGGTCTTACTATCCCTAATAAAACCAGATCAAGTAGGTTTTTATTAAAGACCGTCAAGCTAGAGATGGAATCAGACGAGTCCTCAACGTCTTACAATTCTTTAACCCCATCCAAGACCCCCTCTGCCCTGCTTTCTCTTGATGGCGAGAAAGCCTTGATCGTATCAACTGGACAAATCTGAAAGAGGTCCTTCATAAATTTTTGGGTTCGAGGGTCCAATACATACGGCAAATATTCTACCCATATATATTACCCACAGCTACTGTGTATACTTCTGGTTTTTTGTCTACCCCTTTTCCTATCACAAATGGCACTAGGCAGGGCTGCCCGCTCTCGCCTTTATTTTTTGATTTGTGTATCGAACCGCTGGCAGAGATGATTAGGATGTCGCCCCGGGTGACAGGTATCGATATAGGCCAGACTAGCCATAAGGCAAGCTTGTACGCGGATGACGTGCTCATTATGTGCCGAAACCCGGACGTCTGTGTCCCAGCTGTATAAGATATCCTCCAATTATACTTGGAGGTGTCTTTGTATAAATTGAATATTACTGTCTACTATTTTGGCGGTAAATTGTCCTCCTTCAACCCGAGCTAAACTTCTCCAGTTTAACTTTACCTGGGCTGTTACATTCATCTCTCTCCATGGAGATTGGTAGGTTCGGACAATTTCCTTTATCTTGGATGGCTAGAATTAGTCTCACTAAAATGCTACTCCTCCCCAAATTTTTGTACATAGCGAGAGCCCTTCCCTTTGTAATCCCTGCAAATCTGCTACAAAAGCTTCAAACCCTTTTTTTTGAAGTTTATTTGGGGGTCTAAGAAACCATGCTTCAAAAACCAATATTTATACCTATTAAAACTCAGGGAGGAATGGCCCGTCCCCAAATTTACAGGGCTTAAAAATCTCCTCCATCCTAGAACCCATCTACTTTCATTGGAATAATCAGTCTTTTCATCATTGGACAGTTATTGAAAATTCTGTACTAAGCCCAGGTACTGTTAAAGATCACCTACTAGCAACATTATTTGGGTCTCCCCGATATCCTCCTTCCCATTACATTCTACCAACAGTACAACATTTACTTCAGGTGTGGCAACAATATATAGCGAAGAGGGGTAAGCTGTATGTCGATAAAAAATATTGTCCCTTCTCAATGCTGTACGGAACTATCCCAGGCATCCACTTAGAACAATGGATTGCGGGGGGGATAATGGTCCTTGGGGATCTATTCTCTGATGGGATCTTCAGATCATTGGCAGATTTGTCTTCCCAGTATTCCTTGCCAAACTCACAATTCTACGTCTATTTGCAAATAAGGCATGCAGTACTCTCTATACCCATTCTACACTCACATTTACCAAGATCCCCTTTTCACCGTTTTCTGCTGGGGGATGACCGTCGTATGAAAGGTCTTTCAGCTACTTACTCCACTCTGATGGATACGAGTTGTGATACTAAACCCGATTACATGATTAAATGGGAATCAGAGATGTCCCAATCCTTTCCGGTTGAGGAATGGTGGAAAGCGGCGATGTCAACCTCCGGGTGTATTAATCATCTGACCCTGGCTAGGAAGGTCCATCTCCGCTGGTACCTTACTCCAGTCCGAACGGCCCATATTTCTCCGGGTTCCTCCAAGTTGTGTTGGAGAAACTGTGGTTCCGTTGGTTCGCTATTACATATGTGGTGGCTGTGCCCGGTTATTAGGGGTCTGTGGATGGCAGTGGAGGCTCTTATCCGACGCCTCTATTGCCCAGGGTTTACCCTCACACAAGCATTCGCATTACTAGATATTGGAGTGTGTGACATCCCCTACCCATATCAAACAGTTCTTCAACATATTCTGATTGCCGCCAGATCCACTATTGCAATTCACTGGAAATCTTCAAATCCACCAGATATTGCAGAAGTCCTGTACAAGGTCAACATCCAATATCATAATGAGATTAATCTTATAACCCCCCCACACTTGGTGCTGAAACAAAAGCGAAAATGGCAGGTTTGGATGAGCTCGAGTTATGTTACTCACTGATCTTCAACCTGCACACCTTTTGATGCATAATCTATGCTATCTCAGACTTACTACTAGGGTCATATGTGACAAAGTGTATGTGCTTCATGTTTATATCCCCCAACCTTATATTCGTTTTAGGATAAAATAGCCCGCTTTACTCCTTATGGTACAATATTTCTGTAACTGAAAAGGGACTACCATAACTGTTTCTGATATATGCTTGAATAATGTATATGGCATTTTGTATTATTATTTTGTTCCTTTTAAGCCAGTTTATGTTTCCGTTATGTTCACAATATGGAAAAACTTCAATAAAAATCGATTGATCTAAAAAAAGGGAGTAATCAAATATTATGGTTAAAGTGTTGCAGATTATAAACAGAGTAATTCATTACTCACTGTGATGATTCGGTGGATCCGCTGGACCACCGCAAGTGATGGTAGCTAAGCCACGCCAGGGAACGGAGTCTAAGTAGCCCCCGGTATTTCACCCAAACCCGCCGCAAAGCGGATGGACTTGCTGCGGCGTGAGGCTACCAGGTCGTTACCCCTGACGTGACTGGCTTTGCGGTCCGGCCGGGGGAAATGCGAGGACAGAAAAACGGAATCCAGAGGCGTAGTCCCGGGCAGGCAGGAGGAGGCAGGCAGGGGCAGAGGTTCGTAGTCAGATACAGGCAGACGGTCAGGGCAGGCGGCAAACAGGCAAGGTCAGGAAACGTAGCGGAACGGACTGGTACACGGGTAATTAATACGGTCAATAGAGACACTCTAAGCTCACTAAACACACCAACAAACTGGCAGCGAGTGCTGGGGGCGTAACCCTTAAATAAAACCAGCGTCCGGCAATCAACCAAATAAAGGGACACTGGCCCCTTTTAAAAACTAAACCCAAAGTGTCGCGCGCGCGCGCTAAGAACGGGCAGAGCCCGACGCCAGCACGGACGGGAGCGGCGTTCACGGAGCGGGGCCAGGTAAGGAACAGAAGCCGGGACCGCGGGCACGGGGGGTCGCGGGGGCCGCGATGCCCGCACCGAGCCCCCCGGGGAGGGGAAGGGCTGCGGGCAGCGGCGCCCCGACCCCCGGACAGTACCCCCCCCCCCCCTTAGGTCCCCCCCCTCTTTTTTTTTGAACCTGGCAAGAAGGTCAGGGGACAAGTTGGCCTCAGGTTCCCACAACGCCCTCTGGCCCGAATCCTTTCCAGTCAATGAGAAAAACCCGCTTCCCCCTTACTGTCTTCTGGGCCAGCACCTCCTTTGACCTCAAAGATGTTATCCGAGTTGGCCACAGAAGAAGGCGAACAGCCCCCCGGGAGAAGCGATTCAGTACCCCCGGGCTTGAGGAGAGACATGGAAGGCATTCGGGACCCGCAGAGTGGGTGGCAAGCGGAGCTTGTAGAGCCGGGTTAAGTTGCCGAAGTACCAAAACAAAAGGCCCCAAATATTTAGGACCAACTTGTAATTGGGCACCTTGAAGCGGTTTACTTGGCAGAAAACCCACACCCAAATCACCGGGTTAAATATGGGGGGAAAGGCCTCCGATACCTATGGGCCTGACTTTAGCGCGAGAGGAGCACGAAAAGGGCTTGAAGAGTAACTTGCCAGAGTGACTTGATGTCCCGAACTTGGGCATCCAAAACAGGAACCTGGCATGAGGTGGCTAGGGGAAGAGGCGGGCGAGGATGTAACCCAAACACAATAAAAAAGGGAGCGGCTCCGGCAGATTCTGAGTCAAGGGAATTATAGGAGAATTCCGCCCATGGAGGAGGCCGGACCAGTTGTCCTGATGGGCAGACACAAAATGTCGCAGATACGAGCCCAACACTTGGTTGACCCTTTCCACCGCCCTTTGTCTGAGGTTGGTATGCAGAAGAGGTCCAACTGCACCCGTAACTGCGCACAGAGGGGCCCCCCAGAACTTGGATACGAACTGGACTCCCCATCCGAGATGAGTGCAAGGGAGCCCGTGTAACCGGAAGATGTGGGGGGAAGAAGAGCTGGGCTAGCTGAGGTGCCGGGGGTAAGCCGGGCAGGGGCACAAAATGACCATTTTGAAAAACCTGTCAACCACCCCCAAATGACCGTGTTTCCGGATGAGGCCGGCGGGTCAGTGACAAAATCCATAGCAATATGGGTCCACGGTTTTCTCAGGCACGAGAGAGGCTGAAGCAGACCCCGCGGCTGAGGTAGGAACCTTGTTACGGCTCAAGAGGCACAGGCAGAGACAAAGTCCCGAACGTCTTGCAGAGGAGTGGGCCCCCCAGTAGTATCTGGAGATGATTGTGTGGACTTGTGAATCCCAGGATGACCCGCAGTTTGAGAAGAATGTCCCCTTTTAAAGGGATTCGAGCCGAAAAGCAGGACGGATGTAGGTCTTCCCTGGGGGTATCTGTTGAAGATCTACAGGAGCAGCCGAAAGAAGTCGTTCCGGAGGAATAAAAAGCTGTAGTGGTGGCTCCAAGCCACAGTATCGGAGGATCGGAGAGAGCGTCCGCCCTGAGTTTTTTTCACCCGGGTCGGAAGTGTAGAAGGAAATTAAAACGGGCGAAAAAAACGACCACCCGGGCTTGTCGCGGATTCAAACGCTGGCAAAATTGCAGATAGAGAAGTTTCTTATGATCAGTGTAAGATCTCGATGGGTGGAGAGCCCCTTCCAGCAAATGACCCATTTTCTGGGGCCCAAATTTTAATAGCAAGAATTCCCGGTCACCAATAGTTAGTTGCGCTCGCTGGGGTTTAAAGGGTCTTGGAGAAGAATCCACAAGTTCGCAATTTCCCCGCGGAGGACTTCTGAAAAAACGGCGCCGGCACCAACTGAGGAGGCGTCGACTTCTAAGACAAAGGGCGCTGAGGGTCTGGACGAGAGAGAACAGGAGCAGAAGCAAATGCGGCTTTTAGAGTTTGAACGCCTTTGGGCCTCGGGAGCCAGGATTTGGGATCGGCACCCTTCTTGGTGAGGGCTACCAAGGAGCCACCCAGAGATGAGAACTGAGGAATAAATTGCCTATAATATTGGCAAAGCCTACAAAGCGCGAATGGCCCGAAGGCCCACGGGACGAGGCCATTGCAGGACTGCTGACAGCTTGGTGGGGTCCATCTGAAGCCCTTGATCTGACACGATGTACCCTAAAAAGGGCAGGGGGGTTTGCGTTCGAACAGCATTTTTCCAGCTTGGCATAAATTTTGGTGACCCCGGGAGACGCCCTGGGGCACTTGGCGGACGGGGTGACGGTGGGTCTCCAGACCTGGAGAATAGATGAGAATGTCGTCCAATAAACTAAAACACAAACGTAAAGAAGGTCCCGGAAAAATCTCATTCACGAAATTTTGGAAAACAGCCGGAGCGTTCCCAGAACCAAAAGCATGACAAGATATTCAAAAGGGCCCCATCTCGGGTGTTAAAGGCCGTTTTCCACCGTCACCCTTTCGAATGCGAATTAAATTGTAGCTAAATGGAAAATTCAGTTTAGAAAAAATCTTTGCGCCACGTAGGCGATCAAAAGGCAGCAGGGGTACCGATTCTTGACAGTTTTTTTGTTCAGCCACGATAATCGATACAGGGCCGGGGGACCATCTTCTTCTCAACGAAAAAAAATCCGGTTTCCCCAGGAATGACACTTGCGTATGAAGCCCTTGCGTAGGTTCTCTTGGGTATAGTCGGACATTGCCTTTGTCTCCGGACGGAAAAGCGGTAAACTCGCCTCAAGGAGGAGTAAGTACCGGGCTGTAAATAAATTTAGGCAATCGAAGGGCCGGTGCGAGGCAGATTTTTGGGCCTGTTTTTCAGAAAAAACATCAGCAAAGCCTGGGGGGGAGCAGGCAGACCTGGCAGAGACATCGTAGGTTTAGCAACGGCAATCTGAAGGGCCGGGCGGAGGCCCGAAGGGCAAACGGAGTGACAGGGCCGTGCCCAACGAAGAATCTCGCCTGTTTCCAATTAGGGTCGGGGCATGCTCCTGCAACCATGGGGAGGGCCCCCGGGGTATCTCAGAAGAGGATGAGGCAGTATGAAAGCTTTCAAAGTTCCGAAAACGCCCAATCTGCAAGGTGAGGGGGCCAGTGGCAGAACCGAATTTGGGATCCTTTGAGGCATTCGCCACGACGGAGGCACAACATGGGTTTCTGGCGGGGTCACTGGAAGCCGGTACTGAGAACCATGCATGGCTATGAAGTTACCGGGACCCGAGTCCAGGAAGCGGTGGCCTGGAAGTGCTGTCCGGTGAAGTTCCGCAAAGAACAGGAATGGCAGACGCGGGAGAGGCCGCCCCTGACACCTAAAGGGGCCCTCTTACAGCCCTAGTGTGGGAGTTTCCCGGGCGCAACGGACAGTCTCCAATGAGTGGCCTGGGAAACCGGCCGCAGTAAGACAATTGCCTCAACGTCGCTTGAGCGTTCCTCCTGGGTCAGATGTGCCCGTTCCACCTGCACATGGGTTCCCTCCTCAAGAACCGTTGTGGAGGAAGTGGAGGCTTGGAAAGCAGGAGCTAAACGAGGAGCCGGGTGGGTCCGGTGGACTCGCGTGTGGAGGCGACTCTTGTTGTCTTTTTTGGCAAAAAGGATATCGACCGGTGCCAAACCCAATCAATTTCACCCGTTGGGGGTAGGCAGGTCTCGACCCCAGCTCGTCCTTAATGGCGTCCCAAGGCTTTGCCAAAAAGTTGCCACCAGAGCTGTTGTTCCAGTCTACTCTGAGGCTAGGGGGCGGAACTGCACAGGTAGTGTCCCAACAAGTTTGGGGTCCCCTGACGGAGACGAGGGCAAAGCTCGGCCAAACTGAGGAGTCGACCAGGTCCTCAAAGACAGTTTGGAACCCTGGGAGAAGCTTGCAGCTAGACGTTAGCGGGTCCCTCGGCCACACGGAGTGCCAGGCCCGAGCTTCGCCGTAAGAACTAAAAGAAGCACCTTAGCCCCCATGGGAAATTGATGTTCCAGCATCTCAATGTGTATTGAACACTCCTGATGAAACCTCTGCACCTTCTGGGTCTCCACTTACAGAGGGAGCGGGAGATGCAGTGAGGTCCCGTGCAGGAGCATACGAGCCAAAGCTTGCAGGACAACAGGTCAGCGAGCCGCACGGCCCGCAGGTGGGCCCGCAGCCGCAGGTTCTGCATCATGCCGCGGGGCTGGTCGATACGCTGGCTCTGCTGGCGACGCCGTAGTAACTTTCCCAGGGGTTTGGGCAAGGTACCCTGGCAGAATCCATGGGCCCCTTGGGACTGTGCGATTCCGTGATCCCTGGACCATCGCAAGCGATAATACTAAGCCACGCCAGGAACGAGTCTAAGTAGCCCCCGGTATTCACCAAGCCCGCCGCAAGCGGATGGACTGCTGCGGCTGGCTACCAGGCCGTTACCCCCTACGTTGACTGCTTGCGGTGCGGCCGGGGTACTCAGGTACCAATCGGAATCCAGAGCGTATCGGACAGCAGAGTCGGTCAGGCGGGAAGGTTCGTAGTCAATCCCGGCAACGGTCAGGCAGCGGCAACAGGCAAGTCAGAACCCTACGAACGGACTGTACACGGGTAAACAATACGGACAATAGAGCACTCTAAAACCCTAACGCACACCAACAAACTGCAGCGAGCTGGGGCGTAACCCTTAAATAAACCATCGTCCCGCAATCACCAATTAAGGACACTGGGCCCTTTAAATCTAACCAATGTCCCGGCGCGCCCTAAGGAACGGGCACGAGCCCACCCACACGGACGGAGCGGCGTTCCTGAGCGGGGCCAGGAGGAACAGCATGCCGGACCGCGGGCAAGGGGTTGGTCGCGGGGGGCCGCGATGCCGCGCAAACCCAGCCCCCGCGGGGGGGACCGGCTGCGGGCAGCCCCCCCGCGACCCCCGTGACACTCACTTGTTACACCTTTCAAACAATTTAAATAACAAAGGAGCTGCTGTGATAAGACAGTTATTTTAGTTTCAGTACCTGCAAGTTTAAAAAACACACCGAATTTCCTACTGTGTGAAGCCCCTGAAGGGTACTAAACCATCCCAAGACCCTTAAAAAACATTTTCAAGTTGTATTTCAAATCCGAAATCCCATAAAAAAACTTAAAAGTTCTATAAAATGGCGGATTATAGCACTGTTCAATGTGGTCAGATTCTATAATAGAACCCAATGATATTTTACTTTTGACGTGTAGACATATCCTAAGACTATTTGCAGGGTTTCTTATTTGATTGCAGATATAATTTACCACTGTTTACAAAGGTGGACAGACCTTACTACAAAATTCACACTACACTACCTGAATCTGTAATGTTCAAAGTGAAAAAATAACTTGCACTTCAATTACTTATTTGCCCCTGCAGTGTGTATGGGGATAATGGGTGACTTTGAAAAAAAATCACTAGTGTAAAATGGAAAAGAATAAGACTAAACCTAATTCTGTTACATTGTATAAAACACTGTTTAAACAGAAATAGCCTTCACATTTTAGTAAAAAAAATTTGGAACCACTGATGCATACCCATTAAATAACAATTCTGGATAATATTTTATGATTGCCCTGTGCTGTTCCTCTGTTATTCCTCCTGGAAATGTATACATAACAATAAATAATAGTTGATAAAAGGTACAGTAATTTGGTGTTATCATTCTGATTCTCAACCAAAAGGGGGCCCTAAATAATTTGGTACATTGACTCGACATGACTGATTATAGCGACACACTCTGAACTGGTAAGGGTAGGTTCACACGGTGTGTTGAATAGGTTTTGGATCCGAAAAATGCATTCAAAAGTGCTGCGATAATCACATACAAAATGCGTCCAACACGCATCCAACCCCGCAGTGCATGTTTGATGTTTTGTCGGGAGCAGGCCGCACCCTATAGTTTTAAATAGGGTGTCTGCTGCATCTTTCAGATCAAGAATTGACATATCAATTCTTTGAATGGAACCAAAAGACATATCATAACGATGAATGTAAAATCCAGGATGAATAACCAAAGAAAGGCACAACACAGATTTGTAACCAGCTCCCGACCAGTTACAGTCTTCTTTTCCGTAATACACACCGGTTTAAATGCTGTAATTATTTTTTTGCGCAAGTTATTGTACATTATTTTCCACTTCTTAAGGCTTCATTTCTATACCATTTTTACATTAGTTTTTTTTTTAATAAGAGGGAAATATTAACATTTTTATAGCAAAAGTGGCTCTAAAGTAAGTTTTGTAATTGTGTAATTTTCCAACACGGACATACAGTTGAAACCAGTATAAAATTATACAGCTAAATGTTTTTCTCACTATCTGACATGAAATCAGAAACCTTACACAATAAGTTTCAATAGGAATTACCAAAATTATTTATATTTGCCAAATGCCAGAATAATGAGAGAGAGATATTTTTGGCATTTTTATTACTTCTGCAAAGTCAAAAGTTATAACTCAAGATTGGGCGCCCTTAAACTTATTTTATAAATTTTTAATTTCCCCCAAAACTTCCCCAAATTTGCGGGGGAAAATTTTTTTTCCCTTCCTC